>PVIJ01003073.1:0-143089 GCA_004024925.1 Scalopus aquaticus | reverse complement strand
GGAGGGAAGGAAAAGGGCACAAAATGGAATAGAAAAGAACACAAGGGACCATGGAGATGGATCACGGGTGAATTGGTGGTGGGCTACCCAAGGGGAATACAAAATGTAAAAGACATAAATAACAATAAAAATATATATTATAAAAAAAAAAAAAGAATTGGCTGCTTAACCAGGAAGCTGGCAAACAACCCTCTACAGGCACTTGGTTTTTCCCTTGGTGAAATGCCGGCGCCTGAGGCTCACGGGAACCTAGTCCTGGATTTCCCCTCCTGCGATGGTTGACTGTTTGCTCGTTCAGTGTCCAAGGCAACGTGGAACATAACTGCTGTGATAATGAGAATCGGCAGTACTTTGTTTTCACTTCCTTTACAAAAGGTATAACTTTCTACCTTGTATTAGAGATATTTTATTATGTACCAGGGCCCTTACAGTACTATTTTGTTGGCTCCTCGAGTGGCAAATCGAATCATCAGTCACCCAGCAACAGTTTCTGAGTGTCCCTTAACAGACCACCACTGGCCATGGATGACTCTGTGTCCCTGCTCTTGGGCAGCCGGGAGGTCAGTGGCACAGATGGGTGGTTGCCACGGTGATTCAGAGAGGCACAGGCCATCATCAGAAAGACAAGAGGTAAAAAATGCCAGCATGAAGGTGGAGAAGGGGGAACGCTTGTTCATGGTTGGTGGGAATATAAATTGGTGCAGCCATGATGAAAAATAGTATGGAGGATTCTCGAAAACTTAAAAGTGGCCCTCCCCTATGAGACAGCCATTCCACTTCTGGGAACCTATCCAAGGGAAACACACACTAACTGGAGAAGTTATCTGCACCCCTCTTGTTCACAGCAGCGTTATTTACAATACCTGAGGCATGGAAACAACCTAGGTGTGTGTGCACATGTGTAGACACACACACACACACACACACACACACGATTCTGTCACAAGACAAGGAAATCCTGCCATCTATGACATCATAGCTGGACCTTGCAGATTAAGCTAAGTGAAATATGTCAGAGAAAGACGAATGCTGTATAATGTCACTTCTGTGTGAGATGGGAAACAAAAACAAAGCAAATCAAGCAAGCAAAAACCCAATGATTCAAAAAAACAGACTCATAAAAAAAAGACCTATGGTTAGCAGAGGTGGAGGATGGGAGCAGGGGAAACTGGAGGAAGGTGGTCAAAAGGTACAAACCTCCAGTTACCTGATACCTAAGAATGGGGTGTCAGGTACAGCATAGTGCTCAGTGCCATAGATTGTGGAGGAAAGTTTGTAAAATAGTAAATCCTAGGAATTCTCAGCAGAGGGAGACATCCCCCCCCTTGTGTTTTCTTCTTTTTGTTCTTTGTATTGTAGCTCTATGTGGATATGACCGTCATTATTTCACAACATGTGTAATCCAACCATTGTGTTGGTGCCATAAACACACACGATGATGTATGTCAATTATTTCTCAAGAACTGGGGAAAAGACGAAAGGCACAGGCGGTTGGAGGTGATTCATTTGGGGATTACACACAGTTCACAGTGTTGACTGCATGAATGGATTTGCCATTAGAATATCTTCTCAGTGTGTGTTTACCGTTATGTGATTAAGTCTTTGTCTCTTAGTGACTATCGCTGTCTTTGTATTTCTGGCTCTATCCCCTCTGTGTGTCTTTCTGTCGCTCTGTCATATTTGTGTCTGTCTTTGACATCTGTATTTTTGTCACTATCAAGTCTATATTATCTCTGTTTCATCCCTACTTTCCTTATCTCTGTGTGATCCCTAGGTCTAGTTATCTGTCATCTATTTCTATCTATATCATCAGCATGTCAGTATCTCTTTTTTTTTTTGCGTTTTTTAAAATTTATATCTTTTACATTATTGTATATTCCTGTAGGTTTCCCACCACCAGTTCACCCATGAACTGTCGCCAGAGTCCCTTGTGCTCTTTTCTCCCTTGTGTTGAACCCTTATCCTCCCCCTCCCTCGCTAAATGTCTCTTTTATTTGGTTCCCTTGTATTCCTCCATTTGATATTTTTCTCTTTCCTTCTGCCTTATTTTGCTGAGCATGATCCCTTCTAGCGCCATCCATGTCTCTCTGTTATCTCTGTCTCGGTCATCTCTATTTCTACCTCAATTTTGAGAGCTCAGTCTCTAGCCCTTTACCTTCCTGAGCACCTATAATAACTGTGTGTGATTTTGGTAAATATCAAGACCGTTAACTGATGTCTTTTACTGCCGCTACCAGGCGTGGTTAAGCTTCAGGAGTGACATAGCTCTTCCAGGTCTTGTAAGGCTGCAGCTTGGGCAGTTGTCAGCCCATGAAGCGAGAAGGTGGTGCGGGCACACGCAGAGCCTGGCGGCTGTGGCTGCACTGCCAGCGAGCGACCTCCTGGCGCGCGCGTGCGCACAATGGCCTTGGGCTTTGCACGCACAGCGGGCGTGGTGCGGAGGGAGGCCAGGCGCTACCGCCTGGTTGAGCGGGTGGCCGGTTCTGGTGGCTTCAGCTTTGGCACATCCGTCCTCACTAGGAACTGCGGTTTGGTTCCAGACTTTATGGTCAGATAACAAATGAGTCACTTTTCTATTTTAGCAAGAATTGAAAATAATTAGTGATCTATTCATCAGTTCCACAAACTTCTGCTAGTCTCTCCGGATGAAAACTTTAATAGATTTGCTGGAAGAACTGGCCAGTGTCCAAGAAGGCTGCATTTAAAAGTCATTTCTTTTTTCTTTGAAAGGAGGAAGTTGAACAGAAACATCAATTTTAAGAAAGAGGGAGATGGAAATGGAACCCGGGTTAGCCTTCAGGGTTTTCTTCTCAGCTTCCTCTCCCTGCACTTCTGACCTCCTACTCGCTATCTGGATCCCGCCACACTCTTCTCTTAGTGACCTCTGTGGCCCCCTGGTGTTCCCACTGCTAGGAGGAAAAGCCCGGCTGGCCCTGCTTTGCTGGGAGGCACCTGCTTTGTGCTGTGAGCTCCCAAGTTGAATGTCCCCAGCCCCTGACCTGGAGGGGCTTATTGTCTACCAGGGGCCGGACCCAGCACAGTGATTATACCACTTGTGACTAGGACAGAATCTGCGCGATATTGTAGAGACAGCAGAGGGGTGAGGGATGGACAGCGGAGGTGACTGCCTCATCCCACTTGGAGGGAAATCTCCAGCCCCCTGACTTCAGCGGCCCCACCCCTCCAGGAGCACCTCCTTTCTCTTCTGGTTTCTTGGGGTTCTGGCTCTTGTTAGGGCTTGGTTTCTTTCTACCCCAGGTGGCCTTCCTGTAGCACATCCCAAAGCCATATATCCGAGCCAATTCTTTCCTTTTGTGAAGTGGCCTTTTCTCTACCTGTAGACTAGGAGCTGGCTTTCTCCCACTGGGGCCTTATTTGTTAGGAATCTGTTTCCTAGCTATAACCACATCTCCTCAGAAGTATTACCAGTTCCTGAGGATAGGATTCTGCCATTAACCTCCTTGGTAGACCTCTCCTAACACCAGCATGCTGTCTAGGTCTTAGAATTTGCTCCTCAGTAGCTTTTGAAATTTCTTTTCATCAATCTGGACTCGGTATTCGAATGCCTGTTTAGACACAGGCTGTCTGACGGACAGCAATCATGAGGGGTGGGGTGGTCGATGGAGATTTTTCAACCAGAAATTATTCGGCTTGTGTCATTCAAGATTGATTATTTTTTATTCGACCCTGTAAACATACCTCTTGAGTTTTAGAAAATAAACCATTGAATCTCACCGCCCTAGTGGATGACACGTTGTGTGCACTGTGAGAGGACTTCAAAGATAACGTGGTGTTTCAGCATCCAGTGACACAAAAGAAATGAAAAATTGCCTTGACCTTTGATAGCTGAAGTCAGGTCTCTTGAAAGATGGTGGAAGGCTCAGAGTTGGACACGTCGATCTGGTTCATCTGACTTTGGCCTCTAGGGAAAGGAGGTAGGAGTCACATCATCTTTCAGAAACATTCCCCTAGACTTGCTGCCTTTGGAGTTCCACCTTCTCTTTATTGGGGTTTCTGGGAACTGGCAGTTATCTAAAGGGATTTTTTTTTCTTTTTGTGGAGATTACCCATTGTGTGTGTGTGTGTGTGTGTGTGTGTGTGAGTGTGAGAGAAAGAGAGTTGTGTTCTGACTTTGCACCTATTCATCAGTACCCCCAAATGTTATGGACAAGTCAGATTAAAATTAGGGCTATTGGATATATTTTTGATGTTTCTAATGAAAGGTTTGGTGAATAAAGGGATTAAAATGACTGCTTTCAATGCCATGATCGCTGTAGGTGATTTGAAAAGCGTATGAATTGTACATTTTATTCTTCCAGTATGAGAGGAAAAAGTTCCTTTTGTATATGATCCTAATTAATTTTTTTCTGTGACTAGAGCCCCTTAATAGACTATAAGAGGGCTCATTACCCAGATTTTATATATATTTCTCTATAGTTGGATTCCATCTCTTTTCAAACATGATGTTCTTTTTCTGTTTTTTTCTGTAAGTGAAGCCTTTTGTGTGAAAACTGCCTAGGACCACCAAACACACAGTATTCCCATATTCACTGCTTTGTCCTGTCACTGTTTTCACCGTGAGCAAGAAGGAATCTTCTGGACTCAAATATAACATTAATGGCTGTTCTGTGGGCCACATTGTCCACTTCCTCCAGCAATTGCTTGCAGAGAATAAAATCATCTTTGTTACAGAGTAAGGAAGCATTTTCTAAAGCATTCCTGGAAAATTCTAGTCGGGCAAAAAGACTTCTCAAAAAGGTGCCATGATGTTCAATACTTGGACACTTGGCATTCACATTCTGTCTCTAGGACGTTTCTGATGCACATATTGGAATACACCGAATGTATTAGAGCCTCTCAGGAATCCTGTCTTCCACAAACTTGTGTACTCTTATTTCCTTGTCCTGTCCTTGATCACTGAGTCCCTTTTATTCTTGTAGCAAGTTTTATTATGTAACAAAACATCCTGGGGAGATACTGGGAAAGGAATTAGGAAACACAGCTCCTTGAGCCTGGATAAATTCAGGTGTGCAATGGTTTTCTCCCCTAGCTACTATTCGTTCTAGCAGTGAAATGCCGGCTCCAGTGAAGCAAGGACTTTCATTAATTTTCTCTGAGTTCCCTGCTGAATCGCTAGCGCTATCATGGACCCTGGCACCAGGTTCCAGGGAATGCTTGTCCTGCACCTCAACTTTCTCAGCTCAGTTCTAGGGGAGGCCCTATTTGCAAATTGAAACTGAACTCTTACCAGTCGCCTAGGTTCTTTAGCCACTTGTCTCTTCTCCCAGCTTTAACAATCGGAGACTTCCTGAGTCCTTCATCTCTGGTAGTCGGGGGCCACACACTTACCCTGTTCATCCCTTCCCAGCATGTTTTCACAAGTCTTTCTGTGCATGCTGGGAAATTCCTTTGTTATGAGTCTTGCTTCCCGATGTAGAAGTCAACACTGAGATTTCCAGGCTCTCTTGTTGAAAGATGCGTGACAAACACAAGAGGAGAGCAGGAGGAGGAAACAGGTATTGTTGCTGCACAAGTGGTCCAGCTGAGGTCAGCTTGTGTTGCAGGACACGGGCACTAGTGGGGCCTCAGGTTCAGTGGCTCAGGGGTGGCCACGGCCAGCACTTGCCTCATCAGGTCAGCTCTGCAGGGTGGTCTGAGCCACCCTCCTGGCACCTTGGCCCAGAACCTAACTCCTTCCAATATGTCTGAATGTCCCTGCCAAAACTGCCTCTCCCGACTATAGAAATTTACTATCCGTTCTCATTCCTCAGGTCTCACATTCCTGTTCCAGAGATTTCTTTCTTTTATTACTAAAGATCTCTGTACTTTATAGCTGCCCATGTCCCTTTTCTTATTTCAGTCACCTCCATTTAATGACACACACACGTTCCTCCTTTGCCTCTTTTTTCCTGCTTAGTTTTCTGGGTTTTGATCACTTTATGGAGGTCACTTTCCTTTGGAAGGCAAATATCCATGATTTGATTTTAAGCACGGGTCTTTCTTTTTCCTTTTGACCACTGAGAGTACATTGCATGTTTCCCAATTTCTCCTAAATTATTTCCTGCTATGACCCTTTTGCACTCTGGGATCATCTTCATTAAAGCCACTGTGCTTAGGAGATGCAGGATTCTCCTTCCCCATGCTTGGAACCTTGTGAGTAAATGTATAACAATCTAGTTGAACATCTCAATCATTGTATCTATGAAGCACAACTGGGAAGGGAATAAGGAGACAGAAATAGATTTGGCTGGTAGTAAAAACTCCAAAGTAAATGACTTAAATAAGACAGATAGAATTTTCCTCTTGAAAGATCAGTCCAGAAGTCGGATGTGGAAGATGAGTATGGTGAGTCCATCGCCATGAAGGACCCGTGCCCTCTTCCGGCGTTCTCCTGTTCGCCACTCCCTTAGTAGATGGCTCCACCCTCAGGGTCACCTGATCCTCACAGTTCTCAGCCACAGATTTCCCATCTTCCCTCTCACCTGAGTCAATTCCCTTTCCAAGAAAGCACACTGCATGACTCCCACCCCCATCTCTGACCATCCCTACCTACAAGAGGCTTAGAAATGTGGTCTTATGGGAGGCCACATAGCCACCCCCAATACTGCAGGACTCTGTTCTCATACAGAGGAAGAAGGAAAGAATGGATGCCAAGAAAGAAAACAGCAGTCACTTTGGAAATGTTTTTTTTTTTCTTTAATACCTGCTTTACAGAAGATGCTTTTGATGCTATTGATCAAATATTGTGAAGAGTTGTCATAAAATGTGTGTGTCATAGGAAGCAATCATGTCCAGGCGGTTCTGGGACCTCATGGGTGAGGTGACCTGCATTTATAGGCACTGTGAGCAGTGTCATCCTCTGGATTGCTGGTATAACTTCTGAGATGCTTTTCAAAGAAGCATAAGTTGCAAGCATGTCCCAGATGAAGCCTTTTGAGAATTCTCCATCACAATTATTTCTTGGGAACAAGGTTTCACAATTCCAGGCATTTCACTCTTTTAAAAGGATTTACTTCTTTTGAATATAAAATAGAGTCCTCTTTCTGTGGGCTCATTCTAAAAACCAAATTATAGCCACCATCACAGAAAATAGTTGGATTCTTTCCTCTTAGTCCTCGGTAGAGAGTGGAAGAGTGGGTCAGGGTGATAGAATTGGAGGAGTATTTGCTCGAGGTAAACACAGATGATGCAGAGAAGAGTCTCTACTGATGTTGTCTCGGGTGAGCTATGTTTTCTTTTAACCATTTTTAAAGTGACGGGTTCAAAGCTCTGAGCCATGAGCAGACTGTGGGGTTTAAAGCAAATGGGATGTTATGGAAAGTGATCTCTTAACAGGACTCGATAAGGAAGCACTCAGTTTCAAGCCAGTGATTCTTTGGAACACCTTTGTGATGTAATTACCTGTTTTCTTACTCTGATTATTATTTTTTGTATGTATTTTTATTGTTATTTATGTCTTTTAATTTTGAATTCCCCTTGGGTAACCCACCACCAATTCACCCGTGATCCATTTCCACGGTCCCTTGTGTTCTTTTCTACTCCATTTTGTGCCCTTATCCTCCCCTCCCCCCCATCTGCGCCCCCCCCCCCGCCACCCGCTGAGTGTCCCTCTCCTATTTGGTTTCCTTATATTCTGATTATTTAGAATCCACTAAAAGTCAGCTAAAATACATTCATGTTACCCAAATATTCAAGTATCAGAATATTGAGCCATTTTTTTGGGGGGGGTTTATTTATTTTAACAGGTAACAAAGAATTCAAACTTAGCCAAAAAATGCCTTCTCTCCTCCCTTCTCCCACACTTCCACTTGTGACAAACAGTGGGTTCTGCTCAGTCTGGGTGATGTCGCCATCACCATCCTCCCCCCCGACTCTTGTATAAAAGGGACCTTGGTGATGACTGCTTCATCAACAGCTGAGAACACTCGCTTTTACCAAAATGGGGAAAGAATGATAGTGGTTGGCAGGGCCAGGGCTCTGTGCCCCATTTTAGAAAAGTGGAGAGACAGTAGCTCTGCTCTGTGGGACGTCACACATTTCCAGAAGCTGTGATGCTGAGTCAGCAGGAGGAGGTGGGGCTGAAATCGGGCAGAAGGGGTGTCTAGTCCCTTCCTGGTGGCCAACTGAAATCGGGCAGAACGGCCGTCAAATGCCCAGGCTCTGCAGCAAGAGCCACCAAAATGCCCCAAAAGGCCAAAAGGCCAAATACAACAAAGGACAGTGCCTGATGAGAGGACAGGGCACTGCCTGTGGGTTCTCACCCGTGTGCACAATTGCAGGAGACTTCAGGCTACAGGAACAACAACAGCAAACATGGGGTTTATTGTACAAACGGGGGAAACAGAGCTCTCTGCAGCCTCAGTGGCGGCCCCCCTCACCCAGAACGCAGCGGGGACGGCAGCTCCTTGGGAGGTGCTGGGTTAGACCAAGAAACAGGCCTCTGAGTCACCAGGCGCAGGCCTCTGGGGCTCCTTTCAGGCTACGTCAGAGACCGGAACGTAGGCCCAGTCTCTCCAGAGTCCTTCGGCTTCTCTTCCTCTTCGGAGGGCGGCTGCTGGTGCTTCTTCTCTTCTTTCTTCTCTTCCTCCTCAGAGGGCGGCTGCTGGTGCTTCTTTTCCTCTTTCTTCTCTTCTCAGAGGCCAGGAACTGACTTCTCTCTTCTCTCTCCGGAGTCTGGAACCGTCGTCTTTCTTCGCCTGGGGGCTGGTCATGTCATGTCTTCTCCTGTTCGGTTCAATCTTTCCCCCCCTCTTCGGTTCAATCTTTTCTCCTTTTTTCCCTCTCTTCGGTCCAATCTTTTTCCTCCCTTGACTTTTTTTCCGGTCCCTCCAGTCCTGGCTTATATCCTCTCCCAGAGAACCATCCATAAGTCTTATTGGACCTTGTTCAATCCTGGAGCTGATTGGACCGACCCATCAACCCCTAGCACCTGATTGGTCCATACAAAAAACGGCAGTTACTGGGCAGGAGCAACTGCTATAACTGACTCCGGAGCAGCGGGATAAGAGGCCCCACCGCTCCTGCAGGCACCCAAGCTGCTAAGGCAGCTTGGTTCCGGTAACAGGGCCAGCATGACTGGCGTAACCCTTCACCTGGGCTGTCCACAGGAGTCCTTTCCTTGCTCCCTCGGGCAGATGTTTCATTAGCCCATCTTTCTTATTCTTGTAGTAATCACAGAGCATCTTGGGTGCTGGAGAAGTGAATGTTCTTTCAGTATTACTAGCAAATTTTTCATTCAAATGCAGTCAAAGCTCTGGAGAAGTGGGGAACTATTCTCTCATCATGCTGTCAGACTCTGTGAGATCGCTTCTGTGTGTGGTTTGAGTGCATCCCAGTAAGAACTGTAATGACAGCAGGAAGGAAGAAGAGAAGGAAGGAAGGAAGAAAAAGAGGGAGGGAGGGAGGGAGGGAGGACTGGAAGAAGGAAGGAAAGGAGGAGAGGAGGAAGGACAAAAGGAATGAAGGAGGGAAGGGAAGAAAGAAAGGAAGAAGAAAGGAAAGGAGGAAGGAAGGAAAGGAGGAAGGAAAGGAGGGAGGGAAGGACAGGATAGGATGGTACAATAGCAAAGAAGGAGTGTGGCCAGATGCACACAGAGGATGGCAGGTGGGTCCGTGTCACCTGGTGCTCCTGATCAAAAAGAAGAGCGAAGTCTCAGTTTCGGTCCCATGTCAGTGTGAAGCAGGTGTCTGTTGATTAACACCAGACGTCCCTCCCCCCTAGAATGGAAAGGTCAGACTAGATGTGCTTTATGGCTCTGACTTTGCAAATTCCATTTATTTTATTCCTTTCCCATCTTTTCTAACATGCAAAGAAAAAGATACAATGAAACTATAAACTATAGATGCCAGAAAGCACTCTAAAAGGCAAGAAGCCATTCCCAGGGATTTCAAGGGGAACATAAAAGAGCAACATGGTTTTTGTGGTATAAATTTTATTCAGAGCTTTTGCTTACAGTCATCTAATAAATATGTCAATCCAGAGCAGTGATGATTTTGTTTTGAATTAAAATTAATTTGTCTATTTATTCAAAGTCTAAATTATGCAGGAGGAAAAACATAGCATCTAAAATCATCCAATTTTGAAGTGCAGTTTTACTGTTTATTCATGAAGCACTTTCAGCAAGGCTCCCTCAGTCTTCAAACTATTGAAATAAAGTCAAGTTCAAAATGAAGCTGAGTAGACACTGATGTAAAGTCTCATCCTGGCCTCTAGTTTTTGTCTTCTTGCATTGAGATTCCGAGATTCTGACTCCCTCCCATCACCTAATGATGGAGAACATTGGCAGGGCTAGTTTGAGAAAGCACTTGGAGGACCAAGACTTTAAACTATAACTTAATCCAGACTGTCGAAGATCAGTATGAAACTTAAAATGTGAGAAGGTGGATTAGAATGGCTTGGAAGTACTGATGAAAGAATGGTGGTACGGATTGATTCCTTTTGGTTTTCCCTTTTGTGAGCACAGATTATGACAGTGCTAGATACAGTGATCTATGGCTTCTTCTAAAAGACTTCTTAGCATACCTACCGCATCTTCTTCATCCAATCATCTATTTTTGGACATCTGGGTTGCTTCCATACCTTTGCTATTGTGAACAGTGCCGCAATGAACATACGGGTGAATGTACAAGGGACCACGGAGATGGATCACGGGTGAATTGGTGGTGGGTTACCCAAGGGGAATACAAAATGTAAATGACATAAATAACAATAAAAAATATATTATTAAAAAAAAGAAAAAAGAAAATATTTAAGAAATGATTAACTACAGATATTTAAATTTCTCATTAGGTGTAATGAAAATATGATAATTAATCATGAATTACAGTAATGATTAACTGCATATCTAGAATAAAAAGTGAATTTAATATAGTATTAAAAAATAAATAAAAGACTTCTTAGCATATTGCTAGTAAGTCATTGTTATTATTATCAGATTTAAATTTTACCTTGGTTTGATTGAAACTTTTCTGACAATTTTTCTTTGAAGTCATTTTTTCTATTTCTCTCTGTGTATGTGTGTGATGTTCACATATCTCTTTGTTATATAGGTTTATATATAAAAGTTTCAAAGGAGACATAGAAGCTGTGAATCTCATTTTCAAATAGGAAATCCTCCCAGAATCGGGAAAGACTAAAAAGACTGTTGTAGAGGACAAGTAGGAATGTTTGGCATTACTGTAGGCACTCAATAAATAGTTGTTGAATGAATGAATAAGGGAAACTCGTCCAATTAATGGCTGGTGGTATTCTGTTAGTGAAAAAGCTTCATGGCACACAGTAGTCACTTTTTCTATCATTCTTACGGTACCTTTGAGGAAGGCGTCATTGTTATCCCCACTTGTTAATGAAGACATTACCATTGGGTGTTTGAAAAGAGGAGCTCAGAGCTAACAAGTTTCAAAGCTGCAATATGGCCATAATCATAGAGTTCTAAAATCTGTGAATTTCACCATTTTTGATTTTTGGGGTGTGTGTACGTGTAGAAAGAGGTACCCTAGTTTTTATTGATTGCAACTGCTAAGGTCTGAGTTTTTGTGTACCTCCAAAATTCATGTATTGAAAATCGAATGTCACAGGGAAGGTGGGGCCTTTGCTTTGGGAGATGAGTAGGTCATGAGGGTGGAGTCCTCATGAATAGGATTAGTGCTCTTATGAAAGAGATACCCAAGAACTCCTTGACCTTTCAACCATGTGAGGACCGAGAAGTTAGGGACTGGAAGAGAGCCCTCACTCAGCCACGCTGTACCCTGATCTCAGACTTCAAGAACTGTGAGAAGTACATTTCTGTTGTTTTTAAGCCACACAGTCCATGGAGTTTTGTTATAGCAGCATGAAGGGACTAAGACTAATTACCTGACACGTGCAAACCAGTGAACTCGTTCTCAGTCATGATTATTTGATTTAGGTAGGTTCACACTTTCCAGCTCCATCTTTTGCCTTTGACTTTGTAACATCCACCATTCCAGAAACATTACTCTTTCATTACTCATGAAAGAGTTTAAAGAAATTCTTTAAATGAGGAAAGAGGATGATGAAAGTCAGACAGTAAGCTTTACTGAAAAGCTACAGGTTCCCTGCCTGTGTGTTGAGAATATCTTAGGCTTGGACGTGCCTGTCCTTTCACACACAGGCCCCACATCTTGGTACGACACCAGTGAGTCTAACAATAGTAAGCTTTAGAGCTTCCACTCCTTTCTGCTCAACAATGGGCTCTTGAATCTTTAGGTGGAAATGAGCGGTTGAACAGCAGGCAGGACAAAGAGGCAGCAAGGAGCTTCTTAGTAGAAGCTGCAACTCAAGGAACTAACACAAAACTCATGTCCCAGAGAACTTTTTCCTGGACTTGAAAGAGCTGGTAGGAGAGGTCTGTGTTTGACCAGGGAGAGTCTCTCCTTGGTCTTACCTCTGAGTATGACCTTTTGCAGACAAAAAAACATAATCTAATTTTTCAAACGATGATTTTCCTTCCCTCTTGTCACACATTTGTGTAGGAGGAAAGACCTGCAGATAGAGTACACATTAACCTGAGTACAACTCAACCCAGGAGTTGACCACAGGGAGAACACAGTAATGTTTTCTGTATATGTAATACTGCCTTATGCCTGGGAGCCATTTGTGCTTTGGAGAAAGCTCAGCAATGTGTCAGACACTGCCTGCTGTTCTCTAGCAGCAAGAGAGGAGAGAAAATGCTGGTCGTCTTGGGAGCTTCTGCCTCTCAGGAGCAGGATGGGAAGGAGCTACTCAGCCCCTTAGAGGAACCTGGTACTTGGGCAGGTCACCTGAGTGTCTGGAGTCCCATGTGGACAGGAGCTGTGGCTTCCTTCCTTGTACCAGGGAGGAGAGGAGTCTAAGAAACCCCTGCAGCCACATCCCTGTCCTCAGGGGAGCAGCCAGAGACACTTCCTGTCACCTAGGTGGCTGAGCTCTCTGCTAGGGCTCCCTGATTCCCTGACGACAAGAAGACACTAGCTGTGCTCAGCTAACGAGGGCAATTGCAGGTGTGTCTACTAGAGAGCCAGAGAGCTCAGGAGCTCTGAGGGAGCCAGGCTCCTTCATGAATAGAAATGAAATCAGATGGCTCCAGAAGCCCCTGAAGTAGGGAAAGAGGCCACCTCTGATGAGGTGACCCAGTCACCAGAGCTGCTGCAGATTTCTGAACGGAATGGTGATGAGCTTCTATTTCTCTTTGGGGCTAGCACGTGTTCTCTAAGAGCTGTGTTGAGTGTAATTCTCTTGCAATAAAGGACACACATTCAATGAATAGAATTGGGTAGAACTGGGTAGGTTTTTACACACACATGCATCTACAAAATCCTCATCACAGTCATGCTAATGAACATGAATGTACTAAGGGGACATGAAAGTCCCTCATTCCCAGGAATTCCTCTTGCCCATTTGGGACCCTCACCCTGTCCTTCCTGTGCTCTCTCCCTTTCCCTAAGCAATCTCTTACCTGCTTGGTGCCTCTCGAAAGTAGTTTGCCTTTTCCAGGATTTTATATTATTTATAGTAGAACCATATCACATGTACTCTTTTTTAAAGATTTATTTATTTATGCATACAAGCTGGGGTACAGGCCAGAGGCGTGGGGCGGTGAGAGGGTTCACCAGAGACAGAGTGGGGAACAGAACAGGCAGATCCACGGAAACATACTGCTGAGGGGAACAGCGGGTGAGGCAGGAGGGGTCTGCCGCGCCATGTGGCAATCTCCCTAGCCAGGCGTCGAACCCGAGTCACTGCTGCCGACAGCTCCACAGCGCAGCGCCCAACCGCTGCGCCACCAGGGAAGCCCTCACATGTACTCTTATCTGTCATCTTTCATACAGCATCATTATTTTGAGATTCTTTCCTGTGGTTCTGTGTATTCCTCATATTCTTATATGATACACCATAGTTCTTAAAAAAAAACATGTCAGTACACATTTATATTGTTTCTAATAGTCCTTTGCTATTATAGACAGAACTGTAATGTAAGCCTTTGTATGGATATATGCAACTTCTCATGTGGCTATTTGTCATCCTTAGTCTAGTATCTCATGGGTCAAAGAAGAAATAGAAAAGAAAATTAGAGAATTTTCAATGGAGTGAAAATAAAGTGACCACATATTAGTATTAGTGGGTGCTGCTATAGCATTAGTTAGAGGCACACATAGCTCTAAAAGCCTCAAGGAAAAAAGAGAATATTCTCAAAATAGTGACCATAGGAAATAGGGGGAGAAAGAGCAAATGAAATCCAGGGGATAGAGAAGAAAGGAGTTCATAAAATTAGTACAGAAATCAATGAAATTGAAATCAGAAAAACAATAGAGAAAATCAATGAAACCATGAGTTAGTTATTTTAAAACATCAATGTAATTGATTAAACTCAAACCAGACTGAAGAGAATAGAGAAAGCACAAATTACCAATGGCAGGTACAGAGGGGACACCAGTAGAGATTTCACAGATATTAAAAGATCATGAGCAACTTTATGCCAATAAATTTGACAGCTGAGATGATGAAAAGGACCAATTCCATGAAAGACACAAGCTCTCAAAGTTTATTCAAGAGGAAATAAACAGTCTGTTTATTTAGCTCCTCCTTGCTCCTACTGAATGACTTTACTAGTGAATTGTGCCAAATATTTAAGGGAGAAATAATAGCAATTCTATAGAAAGTATTTTTAAAAATTGAAAAGAAGGGACTATTTCCCAATTCATTCTTTGAGATTAGCCTTACTCTGGTGGGAAAACAAAGCAGAATCATTACAAGAAAAAGAAAACTAAATAATTGAAAGATCTCATAACAAAATTTTATAAAATGTTGTTCCGCTATATATATTATTTATAAAATAATACATCAAGTGGGGCTTATTACAGCAATACAAGGTTGATGAAACCCCTGAGAATCAACAGAATTCACTCTGACAGACTATAAATGAATTAAAAATATTAAAAGAAAATCATGATTATCTTAATAAATGTAGAAAAACTTTGACAACACTTAACATCCATTCCTTATAAAAATTCTCAGCCAACTAGAACTAGAGGACAACTTCTTTATTTTGCTCAAGTTAATATATAGCTAATATATTTGATGATATGATGGTAAATACTTTTTCTCCAAAATAAGGAACCAGGCAAAGATTTCTGCTCTCATCTCTTCTGTTCAGCATTAACCTGGAGATTCTAAACATCTAATTCAGCAAAGAAAAGATATAAAAGGCGTGCAGGTTAGAAAAAGAGAATGAAACTGTCTTTACTCATAACTGACATCATCTGTGTGCAATATCTTACGTAATCTATAGAAAAACTACTAGAATTAAAAAGTGGCCATGATGTAAGCAACATACAAAATCAATTATATTTCTTTATACTAATTGCGAGCAACAGAAATAGTCTGAAGTCAGAAGTCTACCAATTTACCATCACATCAGAAATAGTAAATATTTAGAGATAAATCTAATAGATAATACGTGGGACTTGTATACTGAAAACCCCACAATATTCCTGAAATAATTAAAATCTAAAAAAATGGGGACATACAGCATGTTAATGGCCTGGAAGATCCAGTGTTTTGTGTTAATTCTCCCGCAACTGATTTAAAACTAAATTAAAAAGTATCACTTAAAAGATAAACATTTACTAAAATTTCACCATGACAGACTAAAAAATGCCAGAGGGTTTTATGTAGAAATTAATTTTAAAGTTTATTTGGAAATGCAAAGGAGCCAGAAATTTTGAAAAGAGGGAAGTTAAAACTAAATATTTATTATAAATAATTAATAATCAAGATATTGTGGGAAATGTGTAAACGATAGATTTGTGAACTAGAAAAAAAGTTTAGAAATAGATCTATGCATAAATTTGATTGATTTTTGGCAAAGATGCCAAAGTAATTCAGTAGGGCTTTTATCATGGAGAAAGGTGAGATAATTCTTATTCAGGTCTGACATGCAAATTGGGCTTCTATTCAATCAAGTTCTGATTGGTGCATTCATATGCAAATTACCTAAAGAGATAGTTGAATAGGGGTTGGTTGGTTGAGTTTCAATCCTGGGCCTCTGTGGTCCAGAGACTTTATTACAGTTTCTTTCTAGAGTTAGATGTTCTGGGTGTGCCATGCAGGGGTGCCTGGGTGTGCCCGTGGCTGTACCCTCAATTGCCCCCCCACCCCGATTCTGTTTTAGCAGATAGTTTAATTTTGGCTTGCTTTCTTTACCTTTCTTGTCAGTACGGAGGTCCTTACCAACTCTAAAATCTTGTGTGGCTTGTTCCTTGTATTTTTTCATTTCACCACACCATCTGTTTGAAAACCCCCAGAACCCAATTTTACCCTGATTGTATTAAAGTGGAACTACTTGGGTACATGTAGAAGACCCCATCTACTTCCTGTCTACTTGTTGGAGGTCAGAAGAAACCTCTGTTTCATCACTGTGGCTAAGTTGGTATGGACTTGGATATGTAAGTTGAGGAGTTGTGTAAATTCCCAAGAATGGGTCCTGTTTGCATTTTGCAAGCTGTAGAGATGCAAGGGCAGCTACCATGACAGGAAGTAGGCAAATGAGTGTTGAAGTGTGGAGCATTTGCGTTCCCACCTCCAGGATCATCTCCCTGGAAACCTAAACTCCTTTCCATGCCTGACTGGTGTGTAGGAAATCAAAACTACATTGTGAGGCTGTGTTAAAAAAGTCAATCCAACCTATCGGAATGTCTTGACAAAAGCAATCTGGGAAGTCCAGGGTCTAGAAACTCCTATGTTTTATCAAGGATGCCAATACATTGATTCAAACAGTTTCCACAAGGCACTCCAAAGTCTCTCTTTAAAAGCCTGCAATTTGGCCTGATCATTACATCTGTTTTCTTCCTACCTCTTGTTCAGAATGATTTTCCTAAGGGAAGTGGCAACCTACTCTCTACTGCTCCAAAGGGGAGGGGCACTTTACCTTCTAATTCCTTTTATATGGCTGATATTAATTACTGGTGAGGAGTAGACTTGTCCTCTCCAGCACAAAGGCCTGGTTGGAGTAGAGCCACAGATGGAAGCTAATGATAACACATGGTTAGGGCTCCGAGTTACCCTTGCAGGGAACACGCTGAGCTGTGAGTGCACAATAAAACCCCACTTATTCTTTTTACCCTATTTCAGCAGCACTTCAAAAGCAATTTATTTCACTGGCAGGTGGTATGATTTGTACATTATTTAACATTTCTTTGTTAGCTTTCAGAGACTTCTGGCGATTCCTTTATTGTAGCTCAGTGGTTACCATTGCATTATGTGCAGCACCTAGTGCTTGATGTAATAGTCCCCTTTACATATGTATATATTTGCTGGGTTTTGGTTTGTTTTCCTCACATGATAGCCCACACTGCTTTTTTTGAGACTAAGCCCATGACAGCAAGTATCTGTTAAATGGTCCTTACTATGAGGTGACAAATGCTGAGCTGAAGAGCAAACTTGCCCTTCTCCAGTGCGGCAGCCACCGCACAGCCATGCCCCCTGCAGCTGGAGAGGAAGCTCTCAGACGTGGCTGGGGCCGTGGCCAGGCCTGTCGTGGTTCTGCTGTCAACCCCAAAGTGACGTCCCCAAACTCGCTGGCCTTCTCTCCTGGGCGAGGTCTCAGGAGGAGACTCGCTCCTCCGCCTGGGGCTGACTTATGCTGTGGGGGCTCTGCCATCTTCTGTGACTCCTCCTTTTCCCTGTTTCTGAGCAGAATGCCACCCAGAGCGGGCACACCAGGAGTGCTGTCTGTGTGTGATGAAGAATGACATGCCCCCTTCTTTCGTATGGCGTCTCTTCTTCCAAGGAATTGGCAGGGCTCTCTCTGACGAGGCGTTGAGTTCAATGCAATAAAGCTTTGTTCTTTTTTTTTTTTTAAGATTTATTTAATTTTGCATACAAGCTGGGATGCAGGCCAGAGGTGGGGGGTGGTGGTGGTGGTGAGAGGGTTCACCAGAGACAGAGTGGGGAGCAGCACAGGCAGATCAACGGAAGTACACTGCTGCGGGGAGCAGCGGGCTAGGCAGGGGAGGTCTGCTGCACCATGTGGGAATCTCCCTGGCTGGGCATCGAACTCTCGCCTACAGCTGCCAACAGCTCTACAGCGCTGAGCTTAACCTGTTGTGCCACCGAGGAGGCCCCTTGTTCTTTTTGTGAAAGTGATACTTTCATGTATCACTTAAACAATTAGTTTGTATTCTGACCTGTACTATTGAGGTTTTCAAATCTGCCCTTCATGCAGGTTGGGGAGAACAGCCTCTCTGCTGTAAGTATAACCATTCCCTTGACATGTGCCATGGGGACTTCGTATAGCCCAAACCTGGAGCTCAGCACTGAGAGACCCATGAGTGTGCTGTGTCTGCTGTGTCGGTGCTCACACGCATGCATTTCCACCCACACAGCTACACATCCCCACTGTGTGAGTTAGAACACTGAGGACCGAGGAGACAGTTCCTGGTGGCAGGTGCACAGGGCTTTCTCCTGGCGCTCCCAGGGCTGCTGGCCTCTCCGGTAAGAGTCATTTGAGGATGGCAGTTCACTAATAAGGAGCACACAGCGCTGATGGAATCAGGTGCCACTCTGTTCTCTAGGCTGATGTGTTAGACTTGTCACCCTGTGAGGACACTGTGACCCGTTGTGCACAGCCCTCTTGGCAGCCCCACTGTTGTGTTCTGTTCATAGTTTTCCTTTATAAGCTCTCAGAAGTGTTTCTCTATGTGAGTTAAATGTTTGCAGGCTCTGCTTGGCTTCCAAATTAAGAATGCCTGCACATTTCCTGTAGTCTGATGTGTGAGGCCCTTACCTGCCTGCTTATGATAATCCCCAGGTCTCTGTGAACTCCTGAGTTACATTGGGCTGGGGTTCAGGGTACAGATACATTATCATCCCAATGATGTCATCTCGTGACATAATTTTCTTTTTATAGTAGCCAGTACCAACTCTTAGGAAGGCCCAGGGACTGTGGGATTCACTTAGAGGGTGATGATAAACAGACTTCTTGGAGGGTAGGAACAGCATCATACTTATTGATGTGTTAGTCACCTGGTTCATAAAAATGAAGTGTTGGCTTCTTAAAGAAATTAGATGTCATCCTTTGGCATAGTAGAAAGCAGTTGTCAAACTCTAGTACTTAAATGAAAGGAACAGCTGTTTCTAGCACGCCAGATTCACTCCCTAGCTCCTGGTTCCACTGATTTAAGATAATACTGAGATGATAAAATGGGCGTTAAAAATGGCCATTTCCCTCTACTGCTCCATTTTCTTTCATGTCTCCAAGATGTAATCTGTTATTTTTCTATGTGCTTCTGTGTTTTCATTTCATATGAGACAGTTAACGTTTGGGGAGTTGAAGAAATCTAAAACTATGAAAATGCATGTGAATTTTGGAAACTTAAACCTGGACTGAACAGGAGAGCTAGACTATGCGGTTACAAAAGAAAGTTAAATAAACAAGTCTGCAGAGAAGGCAGGACTGTTCCCAAATGGTGGTGACAGACGTGTCCTTCTGGCCTGGCTCTGGGCGCGCCCGGGAGGTGGCTAACCAACAGCGCCTCTCTGGGACAGAGCCTGGGGCTCATGGATTTCTGACATCCCAGGTCTCCCCTGGTAATTTGGACATAGTAGGTGCTTAACAAGTTGATTGAATGGATTTGTGAAGGAATGAATGAAGAAATAAAAATGAAGTCTCTTTTCATAAAAATAAGCAGGCTTCTGGAGACAAACAGGTTGGTGATCAGTGGAGGTTTGGGGTCAGGGTGGTGGGAGGGGATGCAATGGGAGAAGGAGATTAAAAAGAACGGACTCCTAGCTATAAAATGAGTCCCAGAGATATCATCTACTGCATGGGGACTACAGTTCATAACAGTGTATTGTACATTTGAAAGTTGCCGAGAGAGTAAATCTTAAAAAGTTCTCATCAAAGGAAGAATGTTGGAACTATGTGCAGTAGGATGGTGACAATAGGGTGATTGTATAGCAACATAGACAGATATCAATTTACTGGTACACCTGCAACTATGTTACACTAATTTACACTGTTTACTAGCTAAATGTCAATTTATACCTGAATGTTAACTATATCTAAAAATAAATTTAAAAAAATAACCGGATCAAGAAGCCCGGGATAGAGGAGATGTCTTTTTTTGAATACATCTTCTTTTTAGAAAGTAGAGGCTGAGGAAAACAGTTCATGTATTTGGGTTGACCCTGGGAAGACAAGGGTACAAATGCCTTTTTGAGGGTGAATTGTTTATGCTTCCTCCAGTACTGGTCTGTGTTGCTGTTTACCTAAATTCACCCATTTCCCATGTGCTTAATGGATGGTAGACTCCATTTGACTGCTTATACTCAGTTTCACTTATTTAGACCAATGATCAGAAGGTCATTCTCAACTCTTGGAAAAGTCCAGGTGTAGAAGATTATTAACAAACAAACAGAAAACTAGTAACAGCACTGGCTCCCATCCCCATTGTCTATTACAGTGTTGTCACATCTTGGCTTTGGCTGAGACCTGAACACTGCTTAGAATTGCACTTGGTATCAATTAACCTTTAGGCAGAAATAGAGAAACGAGGCTCCTCTTCAGAGGCGTGACCCAGGAGTGGCTGAGTATTAACAGAAAACCATCTGGGCTTAGATCATCAAACCATCAGTCACAGCAGAAATGGGTTCTATAAATACCACAAAAGCAAAATTTGGGGCACGCCATGAGGAAGTGGTCTGAAGTTAGTGTTCTTGCCTTTTTCTTTTGCGTTATAGGCAGTTATCTTTTGTTCTTTCTCCACCCCTGCCCCCATCATCTAGCATCTGTTTAATCTATCGCTGTCTGTGTAAGTCTAGATCTACCTACCTACACCTACCTGTCTACCTTTCTGTCTGTGTATCTGCCATCTGTTTATCATCTGTCTCCTAAATGAAGTGGCATGAAATCATTGAGAAAGTTGTATGAGTCACAATAACATATGTAGGAACTAGGTCAGCCTTGACCTCTTAGTTCTTGTCTCAAACACGTATCATTTCTATTTATAATTTCTAGACACTCTTTAGTTTCTTTGCTTAAGGCACTTATTTTCTTACAGAGTGTATTGCCTGTTTGAACTAATCCTTACTCATTTCTGGTTTGCCCAGGTCTGTCTGTCTGTCTATCTATCTATCTTAGATTTTTACATTGCATCATGTCTTCATTAGACCTTGTTTTGTTTTCTGCTGTATCTAGACCTAGCACAATGCCTTTATGATTAGGTACTCATAAATATTTATAGGAACAAAAGAATGAAACAAATTAATGAATGTAGGAGACATACTGGAGTCCAGGACAATAGTGTAGGTGTGATAGAAATTGTGTGGATCTTGGAACCAGACAGACATGAATATATGTGAACTCCATTGCTTACTAGCTGTGGGAATGTGGATGATGATGGGGCTTGTCAATGCCAATTTCTCCATCAGTGAAATAGTTTAAACAATCAAGTATTTAAAATCATCAAAGCTGATCCCTGTTGGCTAATTATCTTCCTTGACTGCTTGCTAATTTTATACCCTTTCAGCATTATGCAAAGGTAGGAAAATTCCAGGAAGTTTAACTCTAGGTTCAAATTATATATTTTTTCCTAAGAAATATTCTGGCTAGAAAACTAGCCTTTAGGCTTTCTACTTTGCATTTTATGGGAATTACACTGGTCAACATTGAGATCGTTACTGACTTAAAAAGGCCCTAATCTGTAGTATCTTGGTGTGCTGAACATGAATATAACCCTGAAAATTTTTTCTTAGCTCTCGTTTTGAAGATTATTTCATATAATTCATTTTATCTGTTTCACCATGTAAATTTATCCAGTAGCACTGCAACAACATCCTAATCAGCTGAGAATGATGTAATATTGCATCGCATTGCATAATACCATCATGCACACATCATCCAGAGTTGATTGCATCATTTTCTGATGCAATACAATACCACTACCAGGTGTCTGCTGAAGGAAGCTGACATCAGCAGTGCACTCTAGAAAGCCCTGTCGGAAGGGTTGAGCATTGAAAATATTTCACACTTTGTGCCAGACAGTTTAAACTACTGTTCCATAGAACTGCTATTATTTTATCCATTTAGGCACAGTGCAGAACAGTAATGCCTCAATTTCTACTCTATTTGTGGGGAAGTGACATTTGCCAACCAGAAGAAAAGTATCACTTCTCCAGTGAAGAAGGCTCATCATCTTGACTTTGGATGCAAGGTTGATGACCAAGACAAGCCTTGGGCCCCACCTATATGCTGTGCTACATGTACAACACAGCTTTCACAGTGGTTAAATGGCAAAAGACCATCAATGCCGTTTGCAGTCCCCATGGTGTGGAAAGAGCCAGACAACCACATAAAGGACTGTTACTTCTGCTCGGTTCCTCCTCTTTCCGGTGGAATAACGAAGCAAAAGCAGTCGAGAGTAGTCTACCCAAACATTCCATCTGCATTGAGACCAGTTCCACGTGATGAGGGACTTCTTATTCCAGGACCTCCAGCAGAATATTCTCTTGATTCATCTGATGCGGACAAGGGGGAGTTGACCTGTTCTTCTCCTAGTCCATCAGCATTCAGTGATCCGGAATTTCACTGTGGTGCATCATCAACCCCACACAGATTAACACAGGAAAAACTAAATGACCTGGTTCATGATTTGGACTTCTCCAAGAACAAGGCAGAATTGCTAGGATCAAGACTCCAACAATGGAATCTTCTAGAAGATGTCACAATTACTTTATATCGAAAGTGCCACCAGCAGTTGGAGCCTTTCTTCAGAAAGGTAAGTACTCTGGTATTCTGTTCTGATATTGAGGCTCTCATGAATGCCTTAGAAATCACTCATGACCCACAAGAATGGAGACTATTTCTAGACTCTTCGAAACTGAGTCTTAAGACTGTGCTTTTGCACAATGGAAACCGTCTTCCATCTATTCCAGTAGCACATGCTGTCCACATGAAAGAGACATACGATAACTTAAAGCAGCTACTGAATTCCATTGAGTATAACAAGTACAGCTGGCATGCCTGTGGTGATTTGAAGCTAGTTGCCCTTTTAATGGGACTGCAGCAGGGATATACAAAATACACGTGTTTCTTATGTGAGTGGGAAAGCCGAGCAAGTGAATTGCACTACTTGCGGAAGGAATGGACTCGCAGACAAAATGTAGCAGTTGGAGAGAAGAATATCCAGAACCCAGCTCTGGTCAGGGCTCACAAAATCCTGCTACCACCCCTTCCCATTAAACTAGGTTTGATGAAGAATTTCGTGAAAGCCATGGAATGGACCTCTCCAGCTTTCCGGTACCTACATGAAAAACTTCCTTGACTCAGCAAAGCAAAGATTAAAGAGGGAGTTTTTGCGGGTCCTCAGATTCAAGAGCTCTTCAAAGATGACCGGTTCAACAACTTGCTGAGGGGTATGGAATTCTTTTCACCTAGTGTCTACAAACTTTCTTGGGAATGTTAGGGCAGAAAACTACAAGGAACTAGTAGAAGACATGCTGATGCAGTATCAGAAACTTGGCTGCAATATGTCTCTAAAGATCCACTTCCTTCCTTCCCATCTGAATTTCTTCCCTGAAAACTGTGGTATGGTTAGTGATGAACATAGCAAACATTTTCATCAAGATATCACATCAGGGCCTCTCTGGTGGCCCAGTGGTTGAGCACTGCACTGTGGAGCTGTTGGCAGCATGTAATGCGAGTTCGACGCCCAGCCCTGGAGAATCCCACATGGTGTGGCAGACCTCTCCTGCCTCACCCGCTGCTCACATTTTAAGGTAAAGGTCTTGTATATTCTGTTAGGTGAAATCCTGAATATTATATGGGTTTTGTTGCACTTGTAAATGATACAATATTTTTCTAATTGACTACTGCTGGTGAAGATGAATTCTGCTGAGTTTTGTTAGCCGAGCTCTCTAGCGATAAAACTAACCTCTCTCGTTTCTTCTCCCAGTTTATCTGTTGGTTCTGTTGGCCTTCCTGGTTGGATCATTATTTTTATGCAATGAGTTTTAGGTATTCTTTTGTAACGTTTCTCTCTCATCTTCTTTGTTGTCTTATAGCTAACTAATCAGAACTTTGTAAAACACAAATGATAACAGTAAGCATCCTTGTTTTATTTCCAAACTTCATGGGAAGTTTTGAAATTTCTCTGCTAAGGATGATGTTTGCTTAGATTTTTGGTAAATGGTCTTTATTAAGATAAGAAAATTCTCCTTCATTCCTAGTTTTATGAGAAGTGTTCTAAAAAGTATAGTTATTCAGTTCTTATCAAATTAATTTTTTTCTGCATCAGCTGAGATAATCATGATTTTTCCCTTTTAGTTTGCTAATGTGGTGCATTATATTAATATAGTTCTGGTGTAGACAGTGTCTCTAGAATAAACCCTACTTAGTCATAATGCATTGTTTCTAATACACTCTGGGGTTGCTTGGCAAATATTTTTATTTAGAATCTTGCAACAATATTCCTGAATAGCTCTATAGTTTTCCTTCTCTAACCTGTTCTTACTTGCTTAGGGAATCAAGTCTCATATAAAATGAGTTGAATGATGTTTTTTCCTTTTTACATTTTATAATGACATGTAAAATAAGGGTATATTCTTTGAATAGCTTATCGATAAAATAATTTGGACTTGAGGTTTTTGATACATGTAGGATTTTAGTCCCATTTCACCTTTTAAATTCCTATTTGTTTATTGAAGTTTTAAAAGTTTTTGAACCAATTTTGGTATTTTTAATTTTCCCTGTTACCTGCTATCAAATTAATTTCTATAGAATTGCTTTTTCTCAATTTCCATTGCTGTTTCTCTTCTTTTTTTCATAGTGTCATGATTTGTTATGCCATGTGTTTATACAATATGTACAATATAAATTCACAAATTAGAGAATAGTATATGACAAATTTACGTGGTACTATATAAAATAACTACAAGCAATATATACCCAGTGGTGATACAGCTTTATAAGCATTATATCACATACATTTCTATGTATGCCTTTAACTACATTATATAATAGAAATATATATGTAAAACACACTCTCACCTCCCCCACCTCTGGCCTACACCCAGCTCTTATATGCATAAATAAATCTTAAAAAAATTAAAAAAACCCCAAAACTGCGTAGTATAAATGAAAGTGGAATCACATGTATCACTCTTAGTCATTGCTTTTATTGCATTTTGCTCTCTCTGAGCTTGCATGTGCTTTCCCCTCTCTGTGCTCCTCCTCCACACTACTGCTCTCCCTACCAATGTAGTGTTTATTACACATTTTTTCATGTAGCTCATTTCAGGCACAGCCAATCTTCGCTATTTTTCTTTTGTTCTGTATTTTACTGATTTCTCCCTCTTATCTTTACTGTTTCCTTTTCTTGTTCCTTTGGGTGCCTGCTAGTTGCTCCCTTTTTCAGAATCCTGGGCTGAATGCTTAGCATTTGTTTTCAATCTTTCTTGCTTGCTGACAAATGTATTTCTAACTAGTAATGTCCCTCGGAGTCCTTACTTAACTGTGTTCCAAAAATCCTGCATGCAGTATTTTCTCAGTTCTGACTATTGTGTAATTTTCCTCATGGTGTACTTAATAGTATGTTCCTTAATTTTCAGGCACATGAAAATTTTAAAAAGCCTTCTTGCTGGATTCTAACTTTATTGCATTATGAACAGAGGGTATCTTTATGATGTTGATTGTTTGGGATTTAACACACAGGGTTTTGTGGACCTTTCATATTTGCTCAAAAATAATGTGTATTCTTTGTTTTGGTTGAGTGTGAATTTCTATATATTTATTGGTTTGAGTTTATTGATCATATTATTCTAATCTCCTACAATCTTTTGCATGTCTTTTTAAAAAAATTCATCTGAAAGTTTTTTGAAAGGGTTGTGCTAGAATCTCCAATGACTGATTTTCCCACATTATGGGATAATGTGTATTTACATTTTATTATTTCATACTTATTTACATGTTTTATTCATATTTAGGTGCCTATGTGCTAATTATTCTTATATCTTTTGATTTATTATATCTTTTACTATCATAGTACATCTCATATAACCCAACCTTGGGGATGCCAAGAAAATGTTAAGATTCTTGATGGTACAAACCTGAGTGACTAATATAGTGACTAATCAAATAGGAGTGAGGAGGTGGCTGCATGGATAACTCCAGTTTTCACATGAGAGGAACAAATATTTGTTCATTCAGTTATTGCCTCATTAAGTAACTAAGGCTTATTATATGCCAGGAATATACTAGGATTAGTTTTTTTTGCAGAAAGTTTTCACTGTAGGTTTAAGATGAATTAGTCCCACAATATCATCAAAGGTTTGCTCACAAAGCACCAAAGTTTAAGGACAAATCATGATACAGATATTTATATGCAAGAAATTGAATGTGTTGGACTTCATATGATACATACTGGAAGTTTCGCTCAATAAAATCTGTAATCATCTCTTGGGAATCTCCCAACTGTAAGCTTAATATAACAGACCAGCATGATTTACGAACTATAACTTGAAAAAATTCAGTTTGCTGTTGTATCTATAATGATCCTGTCAGCACAAGACTGGATCTACAATACAAGCTCTTTACCAAGTATAAAGCAGTGGTTTTCAAAATTCAGTGAGCATGTAACTGCTTGGATGCTTGATAAAAATGCATAGTGCTAGGCTTTACCCCCAGAGACTGAGGAGGTCTGGATAGGGTCCAGGAATCTACATGTGACAAACTCCTCAACTTATGATGATACCAAATCGATAAATGTTGCTGTATACTTGACTAATTTAAATTGTAGGGTATTAACAAACAAACACACAAATCCCATAAAATATACTGACTCCCAAACTGGGAATGGACAATTGATGTACTAAAACCATGTAATCTTGGAGAGTGTCACGGTTCGGCATCTTCACCTGTGCATTTACAATTGTAAGATGCAACTCAAACCTAGAATGTAGTAACAATTGAGTTTATTTGCAAGAGGGCGAAAAAAAAAAAAAAAAGGAAAGTGTTTGTAAGGCCACAAATGGCCATCTGCCCTACCCCAGATAGTGTCTGCAGTTCCAGTAGTCCAAACCAAGAGCTGCTTGTGAAGGATCATGTTGTTCCTCTGATGAGAGCCTGGAGCTGGTGGCACATGGGTAAGTGGACCAGGACCCAACTTATGGTGGCAGCAGGAGATGATCACAGGTGATGCTGAGGCAGCACTGCAGCAGCCAGCTTCAGAGATTTGGAGGCTGGACCGTGAAATGCCAGAAGCGACAGTAGCCAGAAATTGCTCTAGTGTGGGCACAGTCCTGCAGTGCCCATCAGGGGGTGGGCTGGAAGAACAGGCAGTGAAGGTCAGCTCTTAGAGGTGGCACCAGTGGTACTGCTGGAAGCAAGAGTGGCAAATGACCATCCAAAGTGATAAGTTGGAGATCAGAACTGAAGTTCATGCCAGGAGAGAGAGTGTCCAACAGGTCAGAGATCTAAAGACAGGAGCCATGATCTTCCCAGGTGAGAGTTCCAAATCCACCTGCTATCCTGGCTTTTATGGCTTTCAGGGTCCCATCACTCCTTCCCTTGCTCCCAATAGCCATCTGGATTTCAAAACTGATTGGAATGTTTTCAAACCTGACATGGGCTTCAAAACACAAAACCAGCACATGAAATCCGACCTGTGACAGGTTTGGCCTTTCATGGGAGGTGTGGTGGTGGGTGCAGGGGTATCCCCGTGGAGCCAGGCCTGGGCATGTTCCCCTGCCCAGAATCTGGAGCCAGGGAGCTCCTCTTATAATACCTGTAGACTTATTTGGGAGTGATCTTGTTTTTCAGAAACTATGAGTTTGCTTCCTAAATATATTTAGGGTATTTTTCGTAACCTCAGGGACATAATTTCCATGGAAAATGTGAAAAATACAAAATTCTTATATTTCTAGCTATAGCAGATAGTGTCCATTCTGGTCTTCTCTACTTATGTATAGGTTTTACTTTTTATTCCTAGAGATTCCTCTTTTAATAGCATGAGGCTTGGTGATATCATAGGTTCTTTATTCGTTCCTTCCATTGTCAAAGGGGGCCCACTTATATGTAATTTCCTGGTTTAGGAAAGAGAGTAACAAGCAATTGTTCTACTTTTCCTTCTTTTAAGAATGCTTTTCAATTTTTATTTGCTTAAAATACTTTGCATGCCCTAGAGATTTCATATATAGAAAATTAAACTTAGAATTTTTAAAAGATACAGAGATTTCTGGAATGTGGGCTTACTGGGATTAAATTCCTCTGCTTATTTCTCTTTTAAGAACAATTTGCCCATTTGTTCTAGTTCCCTGATTGTATATATTAGAAAAAATCAGGCCTGAGAAACACCCTGTGTCCACTACCTCTCCATCTATAACAATGATTCTTATAGATAAAACAACTTTTTCCATATGGATGTTTATTAATTCTTTCCTTTAGTTAGAGTTATTTAATGTTTTCAAGGCCTGGATGTTTTACTTTTCTCTATCTTCTTTTTTTTTGGTGTGTGGTACACACACAATTTTATTTTGTATAATTACCATCTAGTTTATTTTAAGAATCCAAGCATTGTTTCTCATGTACAATAATCACAAATAAAATGCATTCATTCTTGTAATCTGCCCACTTTTGCTTTTGGCTGCAAGATAAAAATGTACTAATTTAGACCCTGCTAAATCTTATTTTCTCTTCTAGAAACAACTAGGTATATGCAGCCAGGCACTGTGCTCTTTGATTTCTACAAGCATCTTGAGAGCATACTGGGAAAAACCCCATTGTGTTTCCCACTGACTACTGAAGCAGATTTGGGGAGCTATTCAACCCCAATAATAAGAGACTCTATAGATTAAGACCTGCCTAAATGTCAGAACTGCTTTAGGATTAAGAGGCAGAACTAGAACTGAAAATAAGGCTGAATTGAAAATAAGCATAAATATATTGTTAAAGGGAAAAGACAATTATTATAGATTAGCAGATGTGGACCTTTTGACTAGGATAACAGGATTACCCCCACACTGAACATTCAGCTGATAATGTCATGAAAAGCAACTCTAATAGGTTGTTATAGTTAAGTCATCTAGTTAGAAAGCCATAAAAATTTATGGGTTAGCAAAGTACAAATAATTTTTCATAAAATATCCTGAGTTGACAACTAGATTAAATGGAAAAACATGTAGGAGATTGGAAGAGGGCCACTGTGAATGGAAAAGTACACAGTGAAACAAAAATTAGTGTCATCAAACATGAGGCTGTTGGAGGACCTGGATTTAACCCAGCAACAAATGAAGGGACCCTGCTGGGGCAGAAAGAAGGAGAAGAAACATAAAGGCCAGCAGACAGAGGAGGACATTGAGGGTTTCATGATTCAAAAACCTAGGCACTCATCAATATTTCCCATCATGAAAAACAACGGTCATGTTTTGACTGCACAGACTGAATAATTATAGCATACGTGATCTCTCTTACCTGCTCATCTAGCAATGCCTCATCAAAATATTAATAATATTCACTCAGGGTGAATTGCTGATATAAAACCCTGGTCACAGGTAGTGACAATCCCAGTCTTTCTTAATATTTATTCGCTATTGTTTGATGAATTCTGGAATTTTTAAAGGGACTTGCATTGACTCAACTGACTTTTCATATGTCTATTTCATTCTTTCCTTTTCTTTGAAAACCAGAATAGCATCATTTGCCAGTCTTATGCTCTGGTTATTAGAAAATGCACATAGAAACCAAGAAAAGGTACCATTAATGCCTCTGAGAAGGGCTACCAATTGGGAGATGGACTGTCTGAGGTGCTGCTGAGGATGCAGAGTAACTGAGAATCCTACCTGCCAGTGGAACTAGAACATGGTTAACCCACTTTGGAAAGAGTTGGGCAGTTTCTTAAAAAAGTGAGATAATACATCTTGGTCCTGCCATGGATACACCAAAGCATGGATGGCACAGGTGGAAGGCACCCTAGCGGTTTCCAGACCGCAATTCAGATGGGCTTCACCTCTATTTATTGCTAACAGATAAATAATTAGTGTCAGACAAGCAAGGCAGTGTTGTCTGGTGACCAAAAAAGCTTTGATATGGCTAGAGCCACGAAAACAGATGACTGAGTAAGATTGTCATGGTCGGTAACAGTAGCACAAAATTAAGAGAAAGAAGCCAGAGTTTTGTTTTTTAATTTTTTTATTGTTATTTGTATCTTTTACATTTTGTATTCCCCTTGGGTAGCCCACCACCAATTCTCCCGTGATCCATCTCCATGTTCCCTTGTGTTCTTTTCTACTCCATTTTGTGCCCTTACCCTCCCTCCCCCCCCCATCCACTGAGTGTCTCTCTCCTATTTGGTGTCCTTATAGTCCTGTTATAAGTGAAATCATTTGATATTTTTCTCTTTCTTTCTGGCTTATTTCGCTGAGTATGATCCCCCCTAATTCCATCCATGTCGCTGCAAATTGCATGTGTTTATCTTCTTTGAATGCTGAATAGTATTCTATTGTGTATATGAACCACATCTTCTTGATCCATCTGGGTTGCTTCCATACCTTTGCTTTTGTGAACAGTGCTGCAATGAACATATGGGTGCATGTATCCTTTTGTTTTAGTGTTTTTGTGTCCTTTGGGTAGATTCCCAAAAGTGGTATTGCTGAGTCGTATGGAAGTTCCATTTTTAGCAGTTTGAGGAACTGCCATACAGCTTTCCATAGTGGTTGGACCAGTTTGCATTCCCACCAGCAGTGTAGCAGAGTTCCTTTTTCTGCACATCCTTTCCAGCATTTGTTGTTGCCTGTTATAGAAGCCAGAGTGTTTGTTGGAGCTTCCTCTGTCCCATTACTGACATGCTGGTGGTGCTGAACTGGGTGAACCTCTCTTTTCTCCATGGAGATGTGATAACTTGTATACTGAGTCCATAGAGAAATAGACTTGTGTGGAAACCCCGATTCTTGTGAAACTTTCTCCTCTAACTTCTGGCATGGGTTGCCTGCTGCTTGGAACCAATGTGTTCCCTCTTGGTACTCGTCAACCCGTGGTCCTTATTTTAAATGCAGATTCTGTGGCCATAGCCAAGGTATTTTGAGAGTTTGAGGCCAGATCCAGGATGTGAATTGTATGCATAGGTGTTTTAATGCAGAACATCTCCAGAGCCTACTTTTTTCTGTAGTGAGCCAATGAAAGGATATCTCATAGCCATTATTTCTCCAAATTAATTAAATCAACTAAACAGCTCCTTAACATAGTAGCAGCCTTTCAAAAGATTGGCATTATATTCCTTCATTAGAAGTAAATTTTAAACCCTTTGCTTCCCTTCTCAGAATAATAAAATACTTCTAACAGCATTTATTGCTCTATAATCAACCTTTGACTTTATAAATTACTGAAATAAAGGTAATGTCAGAGGATGGGCCCCTGTCTGCATCTGTCATAGATTACTTTGTAGGATAATAACCTCAATAAACTTGTGCCCTAGCCGTTCACTTGCAAATGTGGGTTGGAGTTGAGGAACTCAGTACCCTAAGTACAGATTCCAGAACATGTTAGAAATAACCACTACAAGATGTGCTGGAATCGAGCTATAATATTAGCCTAACAGATATTGGCAGGCATTCTTTTATTTGATAAGACAAAGCAGTGGAATTTATTGTACTGTTTCGTTGGTGGGGGGGGGCTGTTTTCTTTTTAACAGAGAAGCTAAAATAAATGCCTGTGAAGAGAGCTGCTCATCTCCTTGGCCACCTCATCCGCATGTGACCTCAGCATCATCCTGCACCATGCCCCAGCCCACCCTTTGGCCACTCCACCTTATTGAACTTAGCTGTCCAGCAGTTCTCAGCTCATTGCCTTCTCTCCATTACTTGGGTCAGGCCTTCCTCACTGCTCAGCTAACCATTTGTCAAAGTCAATGTAATGGGATCTCAAAATGCAGTTTCAATCTCACAGTGTGGTCTTGGGATCTGAAGCACGAGGGAACTTGTGAGGGACGCCCATTCTCACCTCCTCTCCAGACCTCCTGAATCAGAAACTCGGGGGACTCAGCAGTCTCTTGGTTAACAAGCCCTCCAGGTGATGCAGAAACAGGTGGAAGCTTGAGAACATTGCTCTAGCATTCTCCCTTTGGCCAGGTTCTCTTCCCAGCTGCGATGGTTCTGCCTGCTGCTGCCAGATAACATGCCCAAAGCTGGGCAGGAGCATCTTATTCCTAGGGAGGGGCCTTCAACCTCTCTATGTTAGTAAACTAACATCCACTCAGCACTTTCTCGGCGCTGGGTGGTGCAGTGCCCAGCTGGGCATAATAAGTATTTCCCCAGTGTGTGATGAGCCTGCTCATGTGTGGTGTCAGGTTGCAGTGGCCACATCCATGGGGTGGTTCTCAGCTGGGTTGCACATTAGAATGACAAGGGGTGGCTCTACCCCACAGCAATTCAGTGTCTCTTGCATCTTATTTTTAACAGGTGATGTGTGAAACTGGGGCTGAGATCCAATCCCTGTGACTCCTGCTTTGTCCCCCAGCTTGGGTTGCTTTTTCCCCATCTGCAGCAGCTGAGGCTCTGCCTCTGGCAATGTCATCAATCTTGTTCTTGGACAAAGGAATGTAAGGGAGTGGGAGGGGGTGGGGGAGAGGCTGAGCTGACTCAGCATCAAGTCATCTACACCCTAACTCATGCCTCCAGTTTAGAAATGCCTGGCCTCTATTCATGGTAGCCAGAGTGGACTTGTTCAAATCTAAGTCATGCCATAGTAGTCCCCTGCCTGGACCCTCCCGTGGGTTTTCCATCTCTCTGAGAATAAAGCATAAGTTTACTCAGTGGCTTATATGCTTCTCCCCTCCACCCCATGTACCCTTCCTCTTGTCCCTCTGCTTCAGCAACTACTGCTCTCCCTCCAGCCATGCTGACCTCCTCATGGTTGCTTAGGCATGCTCCTATCTCAGGGCCTTTGCACGTGCTGGTTCCTCTGCCTGCTGTTGTCCTCCCTCACTTAGCCCCATACCTTCTTCCTTCACCTCTTTCTGGTTGTAACTGTCATCTCCATGAGGTCTATTCTGATCACTCTATGTGAAGTGTTATCTAGAAGTTTCCAAATATCTGGATGTTAGCTGAGATGTAGTACAAGGAAAGATGTAATTGATATTTTAACTTTTTATGGGGAGAGCCTTAAGAAAATTAGAACAATTGTGATGCAAACAATTTTCTCTTATCCCATGTAAAAGCTAAAGAAACTGAAGTTCAGCAAAATCTAAGTGACTTTGAGGAAGGAATTAGTGGAGCCAGGGAGGAAAACCTTCCCTCTTCTTCCCTGTGTCTTTGCCCTTGTCCTTGTCTGTGGCTTCTAGCCACCACTCATCCCTGGGATCCTTCCCTTCTCAGTGGTTTGCCTGTCTCTGTTGTAGCAGCAGATACAGTGTGTAAGCATGAAGCATTTACTGTGGGACGTTCTTACTCTAAAATATCTGTTTATCTGAATTTCTGTGTTGTCTAAAATTCAAATTAAACTGGATGACCTGCATTTTTATTTGCAGAATATGACAATTCTACTTCCAGCATGTCTTCTGAAAGAATTGTTTTTTTGCCCTAATATAAGAGGACTTAGTTAAGAATAAATCATTTGAAGGGAACTGTAGGAAGTCCTTGTACACCTTCTCAATCTACCATTCTGTCACCTCATTAGCCATGACGCAGAGTCTCAGACCACCATGATTTGACCCTGTCTCTCCCCCAGGAGCTGGGGGTGGAAGGATCATTTTTATGGCTTTCCCAAACCTCTCCTCAGCCCCCGGTTCAGTGCCTTCTGTTGAGCATCCAGGGCAACCCAGAGGATTTGGGAAGGGCGAGGGGCGGATGACCTGGCTGAGTGGGTGGCACACGCAATCCTCATTGCTCACAGATTCCGTATTTGCAAATCCAACTTGCTGATGTCTATCTGAAACCCCAGTGCCACAACCTGTGGGGCCTCGTGGTCATGCAGGATGGTGCGCAGAGCAGTTGAGTCACCTGGTGGCTGTGTCCAGCAGAGGTGGGACAGGTCACACCTGCCTTCCGGTTCCAGCCCTCAAGCTGTAAGGTGTCCTTTTCATGATGTATTGAGAGCTACGTCCTTCACAGTTCTGTGCTTTCTGTTGGTGATTTTGCTGTTGAAAACAGCCCCAAGAATGCAGCTCGAGTGCTCTTTAATTCCTAAGCACAAGAGGCCAGTGATGTACCGATGGGGAAAATACATGTGTGCGATCAGCCCTGTTCAGCTCGAGCTGTTGTCTTGGGTGAGCTCAACGTTGATGAAGCAAATAGATGCACATCTATGTGTATACTAAATAAGGAGTCTTTTAGCAGAGACCCCAGACCAGGGTTGATCTGTGGCTGATCTGTTAGGAGTGTCGTGAGTTAACTTGGAAGCAGGGGTTGAGTGACTGAGGATTCTCTGAGTTGGTGCTCTTGGTGTATTTAAAGAACAACTCTGAATAGTGAGAATCAACCTGTATCTCCTAGATTTTCTCATTTCCAGGGTTGAAACAGATTATTCATCAGGCTGGTATAGACAGCTTGGGGGTCATGGAGCTCAATGCCTAAGACACTTTTCCCAGAGAGAAAATACTGGCAGGCTCCGATCACAGAGGGAGGAGGCGGTGAGAGGACTGGCCTGTGTTTCCTTGCACAGAGGGCTCCTTTTGAGAAAATAGCAGTGGCCTGTCTTCTTGCTTTTCTTTTACAAGCTCATTTTTCATTCTTACTTTTTAAGAAGAAAGTTTCTTGGCAGCAGGTGATGGTACTTCTGGAATTTTATCTTGGGATCAGATATCTTTCTGTTCTGCTCTTAGGGAATCCAAGCAAAGGATGGCTCCAGAGCTTGACAAGCCCAGGGTTGAGATGTTCCATGAGATTTTTGTCCATAGAGCCAGGCCAGCAAGAGCCAATTTCCAATGTCAGTGTCCTTGACCCCATTTTGCCCGAGTATCTCCATCATCTATTACACTGGATTGTGTTTCTTCTGGGAATTCATTGGGGTGTTAGAATTAAATTACCACTCAAACATTTCATACTTGCTGCTTTGCAAAGAAAGCCTGGTCCAAATATCTGCTCCAAATATCTGCTCCAAATATCTGGTCCAAAAGGCTGCTCATCTGCTGTAAGGTACAAAGATCCTCAAACAAAACCAAAACCAGACAGGTAGATGAGAAGATATTCTCAAGTCTTCTATTTTTAAAAAAGTCTGTTATGGAGGAACTGGCTTCTCCAGTCCTGACTTGTCTTGAGGTGTTTGTTATCATCTGTTCTTCTTTCAGTTTTCTTCCACTGGGGGTCAGGTGCAGAGACCCAGCCAGAGGCAATGCGGAGAAAGGACGAGTCAGCTGACTCTGCTGCTTCTTTGCTCTACCTCCCCGTCAGGTCTCTGCTGTTCATTCTCCATCTTGCCCACTTCCAGTAAGAGAATTTCTGAGAGTATAAATTGGGATAAACCTTCTGTAGGGTCAATTACCTATCACAGTTTGAAATGTGCCCATCCTTTAACCCATGACCTCATCTCTAGTAATTTATGTTATCAATAAATGCCAAAAATAATGTCCAAAAGAGTCATGAAGTACTGCTTTTAATAGCAAGCAAAATGAAACAAAAAGGCACCCCCTGCAAAACTAGAAGCACCTTACAATGCCATATGTGAAATCCCCTGGAGAGTGAAGGACATTTGTGTGTGCAGCTCGGAAGGATTTGTACAACTCACTGATGAGCTCAAAGTGGCAAGTGCAGGAAATGCGTCATGTGCTGTAGTGGTGAAAAGGAATGTGCGGGCTTGGAAGATGCACAGAAGACAGTGCCTCATTGGTAATGGTGGACTAAGTGGCCATCTGAATCGGTTTGGGGGAGTTGAGGAGAGAAGAGAAGCTGAGGGATGGCTTTATATTTCAGATTCACGGTATTGTTTATTTTATCTTTAATTTAGATATAATTGGCATCTATTAGTTCCAGGTGTACAGCACATTGATTTAATATTTTTACATTTTGTAAGATGGTGAGACTAGTGAACATCCATCAGCGCACATACAAAATATTTTTTCTTGCGATGAAGTCTTTTAAGATCTATTTTCTTAGCAACTTTCAAATACAGCTTTATTAACTAGAGTCCCCATGCTGTGCACTATATCTCTGTGACCTACGTATTTTAGAGCTGGACGTTTATACTTTTTAACTCCCTTCACCCATTTCATAGCTCCCTTACCCCTGCCTCTAGTAACCACCAATGTGTTCTCTGTATTCATGAGCTTATTTTGTTTATTTTCCACATATTTGTGATAGAGTATGCATTTGTCTTTCTCTGCCTGACGTATTTCACTGGCCTAAATGCCCTTGAGATCCATCCATGTTGTTCTAAGTAGCAAGGTTTCCTCTTCTTTTATTAATGACTCAATAATACTCAATTTCACAATCAGTCGCGTACAGTTAATGATAGGGCTGCATCCTGATAAGTACATTGTTGGGGAATTTCATCATCGTGTGAATGTCGTAGGATGGACTTACATAAACTGAAGTGCTCTGGCCCGCTATACCCCCGGGCTGCTTGGTACAACCTAGCGGGGTCACTGTGGAACAGGGGTTCATCATTGACTGAAACCTCATTAGATGATCCACTGCTGCATATTGTACTACATTTTCTTTATTTGTCTTGTTCACTAAGGGACATTTAGGTTGCTCCCAATGTCTTAGCTGATGTCAATAATGCTGCCTTGAACAGAGGAGAGTAGGTAACTCTTCAAGTTAGTGTTTTGTTTTCTTTGGAAAGATACCAGAAGAGGAACTGCTGGTTCACATGGCAGTTGCATTTTGAACTTTTTGAAGGGGCTCCATTCTGTTTCCCACAGAGGCTGCACCCACTTCCCGTCCTATCCACAGTCAGTCCAGCCCCCTTCCCTCCACATCCTCACCAGCACTTGCTACTTCTTGGCCTTTTGAAATGAGCTTTTCTGAAAGGTCTGAGGTGATATCTCATTGTGGCTTTAATGTGAATTTCCCTGAGGATTGGTGATGGTGGACATCATTTTGTGTGCCTACAGCCCATCTATATGTCTTTTTTAGAGAAATATCTTTCTTGGATCCTGTTGCCCATTTTTAAAATTGGCTTTTTTTGTTCTTGTTGGTAGTGATGGTGTTGAGTTGTATGATTTTTTAAATGTATTTGTATATTAATCCATCTAAGATTTATCATCTTAAGGTTAAGATCTATGATTTTAGATTGGCATCCAAATTCACAAGCTTGGGAGGTTACCTCATATTCACTAAAACTTTGCGACTTTGGCAATGTGATTGGTTCTTAAATGATACTATAAAGAACTTGTCCTTGACAGAGAGTGGGAGCAAGAAAGGGGTGATGAAGAGACTCTCCTGACCAGAATCCAGAGAGAGAATTCCAAGACCTTGACTTTCAATGGTTTTATCCATAATCAATTCAAAACATGTTTGCAATCAAGTCAGCATATTTGTTGAGATGGCATAAATAATTATGTGCAGTATAAAAAAATAAAGCTTTGAGGTTTGATTGATTGATTCATTTATTCCATACAGAGCTCCTCCTCGTGTGTTTAACCCTGGCCATAACTTTAATATTGAATGGATTATTCACTGTGCTGAGCAAAGCACAAGCAAATATTGAAATATTTCTGTGCTGAGGCGCTGACTGCTGTTGGGTATGACTTCCAGAACTGGAAAACAATACCACTATCTGTCGTGGTAAGAGAAAACTCTTCATTGCTTACTTAAAAAAGAATGAGGAATCTTCCCTGAAGATGATACGTAAAGTCTGCACTTTCAATTTTAAGTTGTCATGTTTTAAAGCATGTAGGAATTAGATGAGTCAAAGTAGCAAAAAAAAAAAAAAAAAATATATATATATATGTATATATGTATGTCTGCAGACAGAAACTGCCCTGATTGCAGATCTCCAGGATAATGTTGGATAATGTTGAAGGTGAATAATTAAAATTGCTCGATGGGGGGACGAGTCCATATTATCTTCAGGGGTCCCTCAAGGACAAGACAGGAAGCCAGCAGGAGGAAACAACATACAGACTCACCTCTGAGCAATTCAAAATCGTGAATGTTCCTAAGGCATAGTGATGCCTGGTCAGCTCCAGTGAGCTCTGTGCCTGGTGTCCTCTTCCGGATTACACAAAGGAAAGACAAATTCGTTCTGTCTTATTTTTGCCTTGGAAGCCCATTTCCTCTCTCCTCTGTCTACGACCAGGAATTATGTTTTATAACCTGGCCAGACGCTGCCACTGTGGTTACAAGTGCTGCGAGTTCTCTCCAGCCTTTTTCTTCTCTAACAGGGAGACCAATGGCTATTTATTATTCACCCAACAGATATGTATTCAGAGGCAGCATCTGCCCAGCCCTGTGCTACCTGGTGCAGGTAATGAGATGAGAGCCTTCTGCTGGCCAGCCAGGACCTCTCAGCCTTGTAGGGGAGACAAGAACGTGGGTGATATACGGCAGAATCAACCTTGTTTGTCCTCTTTCCTTCCCATGGCCTGTGTCTCTGCACACCCACCTGTTCCTCAGACTGCATTTCACTCCAGTCCCGCCACCTGCACCTGAGTCCCAGCCTTTCTCCTCTCACCTGGACGAGCTGCTCCTTCTGCTGCTTCTCTTGTCCCCTGCTATCCCTTTTCTCACAGTGCCAGAGCATCTTTAAAAGAATGCAAGTCACTACCGCGCTAGAAACTTTCTAGGTGCTTCCTGTTGAGTTTAAAATAAAATTCATGGCCTTTGGGGGAATGCCAGCCATCAGATGGCCTAGCTCTTGCGCTCTGTCTTACATAGACTCCTTGGTCTCCGTGTACTGCCCTCATGCTAGCCTCTACCGCTCATCTCTCCCTCAGGGCCTTTGTGGTTGCTGCACTTCTGCCTGAACAGTCTCCCTCCAGTAATTGACTGCTGGGGCCTTAGCACAAATGCTCCTAGCGACACCTTTCCTAACCCTCCTCTCTGAATAAGTATGTTTCTTCAGATCTCCCGCATCACATTGCGCCGTTTAACTTGTCATGGCCTTTCTTGGTTATCTCTTGGTGGCTTGTTTACAGGTACTGAACCATCACTTCTCCCTCTATTCCCTAGGCATAGGCCAGTAGCAACATGTGTTTATGGAATTAATGAATGAATATATGTCATGAAATTATCAACATGTGTTTGTCCTAACCCCTGTGCCAGCCAAATTTTATGTAGGTTAATCCACAGACAGGAACAGAATCATATGGCCATTTGCAGAGGGGAAGAGTGGAAGGGTGTTGAATGTTTGCAATCCTCTGCTCTTCTGGATTATCCACCAGTGGTTTATCCTCTTGCTATGAGACCCCAAGAAAGCCTTGGGCTCTATAGGAAAGTATGAATTTGCATGTAGGTGAATGTGTCCACGCACCTCAGTAGGTTGTGGGTGAGCTGCTGTCTGGGGTGCCCAGCACTGTGTGTTTTCTGTCAGGCAGGACTTGCAGGATAAATCCAGGGAAGTCCTGGGAAAACCAGGACAGTGGGCACCCCTGGTTTTTAGCCCGCCAGAAGCCCTTTTCTGAATGAATCCTTTAAGTGCCCAATAATTCTTCCTGAAAGTGTTATTATTTCTCAAAAATGTCATGACTGAGCATCTGCTGAGAGTGGCTAGAGAGGAAGTGGAGCTGCTGAAGGACAAGTGGAGGCAGGCGTCATGCGCAGGAAGCTGGGATACCGTCTCTGGAAGGTACTTGTGGAGCAGGCACCTACCTTTTTGCTGAATTTGTAAGCAGAGCCATTGACACTCCTTTCCACTCATTAAAGAGAGTCTCTAGTGCAAGTCTAGCACTGCGAGGACTAAACAGCTAGAGCTGAGGATACTCTCAGGAGGCTGGGAAATGAACATGAGAAAGAAAATAGACCAAATTAGTACCAAATACCAGTAATCAGGGGCTGTGAATGACTGCCAGGGCTGAGTCTTTTGGTCAGTACCATCTCTCAGGGAGGCTAAGTCATTTCTTGCCTTTGGTAGTAATTTCTTGCTTTATGTATTCACTTGGTATGGTTCTTGACAAGCCACAACTTTGTGGTTTTCATGCTCATTTTTATGCCTTTCTCTTTAAGAAAGAACATTGGTGTCATTGGGTTTAAAGGCAATGTTCAGGAAGCTTATTGTCATGTCCTTTTTTTTCCTGGGGTATATGGTAGATAGTTGTTCAGGGAACTTTACATATACCTTCCAGGGGAACTAGATATAAGCCTTTCTTGCTGCGTAAGACATAGTAAACTGACATTATGTGCCTGGAGAGGAAAACCATTTTTACTACCTTGGTCCAGTTGCCTGGAGTGAGACAAAGGATTCTGGTAGACATTACTAATGCTCCCGAACATCTGGCTGTCTTTCCTTACTGGGAGGGACCTGATAAATAGTCACCTGATCTCATCTTCAGAAGGGGGGGGGCCATGGGGTTAGCCCTGGCCAGTGAATCCATGAGCAGCAGTAATGCTGTTCAGCTCCAGAATGAAACACGGAAGACTGGGTGTGAAATCTTTATGCATTCTCTTCCCCTGCCCTCCAGGAGGACACCTGTGTTGAGTTAGTAAAAGCACAAAATTAAAGTAGCCTGGATCCTGAGTCACCTTGTGGATAAGAGTTGTCTTAGACACACCTGACTGCAGAGTGGATGTTGCCTGACTAAAAAGTAAACCTTTGCTATGTCAAAATCTTGTGCGTAGTCTGACCTTAGAGGCACAGATTGGGGGTGACAGAGCCGGGATTTGAACCCTGGAAGGCCACCTACCCATTTGGCTCTTGTAGTTGATGGACAGTACCTTGTTTAACTTAATTCTTACACTGAGTGTATACTCTAAAGACAATTATTCTCCTAGTTTCACAGATGAGGAAACTAAGACTTGAAAAAACTGTAAATTTGCCCAAGGTCACAAAGTATTACAGTAGTGGATCCTACATTCAAGCTCAAATTTCTTTAGTTCCTTTGCTTTTATAGTATTTTGTTATTTTCCTTCCCTGACTTATTTACTTAACTATATTCTAGGTGGTGAAGGCTGCTTGGTGTTGGACAAACACGTTGAGCAAGGTCCTATGTCTCCACCTTAGAAGCTGGCTAGTAGTTATCTACCATTTTCACTCTTCAGCCTGCCCCAATCCATTCTTCACCCTCCTCTGCTCTTCCTTGGGTCCAGGGAGGCCCGTCATTATGGATCACTTCTTCCTGGTTCACTTGTCTGCTGGCTTCCTACTGGACACAGCCAGTAGGGGCACTAGCAAGATATCAGAGGTTGAGAGGTGAGAGAGACTGGTGTATGTAGGATTTAACACTCTGCTAACCCATTACCTCCATCCTTCCTTGCCTCCCTGTTGTGGCCATTAAGTCCTTGTGTTGGGTTGCTCATTTCTATGGCTTAGCTCTGTCTGGAATGTGCTCTTGCCATCATTATGCTCTTGCCACCCTCCCACCCAGCTCCTTTAAGTCTGGAGGCGGTAACAGCTTTCAATGTTTGTTAGTTTTTGGGTGCTTCCTCATCTCTGGTAGATGGGATAGCTTTTTCAGTCAGGTTGCTGACTGACACAAGTCCCTTCAACAAGTCTTGCTCATTTTCAGCCTGCTGTTTTTCATGTAAAATAGGAGAGTAGAATATTTACCAAGTTGGTAGTTATATTTCAATTGCTCAGCTCAGTACCTGGCCCAAGATAAATGGATAATAGAGACTCACCATATAAATGATCTTTATTATTATGAATATTCTGTGCCTTCAGGGCCTCTAGCACTGGTCACCAATGGTATCTGAATATTCCCTCTTAGCAACCTCACTGGGAATACAATAGCAGATCTCCTTGGCTGGCCACTAAGCCCTTTACTTTTCACTGAGGTTGGCCATTGCAAATCACAAGAATAGTTAACTTTTTTGAGAGCATGCCTTTTTTTTTTTTTTTTTTTTTTTTAGTTTAACCACTTACTGTGCTGAGTCTTTAGTCAGTCAATTCTCAAAATGGTCTCAAGGAGTGACTGCTTGTCATAAACTCTGAAAGCAAGCTGTCCAAGGTCAGTGTCAACCTGGTGGCATTGAGATCCAACCTGAGTCTAACTCACATCTCTGTCCCCAAGTCTACACCTGGGTGTCCCCACCTGGCTGGAGCTGGAGGAGGCCTCAGCAACTGCTCTCTCCTTTTCCTTCTAAAAGGAAGCTCAGCTCTTTTTGGTGGTTCTTGTCCAAGAATACAACACTCACTTCCCTTCTTTCCCCCAAACCTACTTATTATTCTGTCACACAGGAGGCACACTGGTCCCCTGGGGCCCCGATGAGCTTAGTAAGCCAGTTAAAGGGGCAGAGCTGAGTCTGGAAGTGGGCGTGTTTGATGAAGCTGTGGAAACTTCAAAGTGAGGTCAGGGGTCTGTGGGATCCATCAAAGGAGGCATCTTGCCAGGCGCTAAGCAGAAGGAAAACAGGGGGAGGGAGCCCTGCGGAGAGGGGGACTGGCTGCAGCAGGGTGGAGGGCACGGGAGGGCTGGCTGGGGAGCTCAATAAAGGCATCAGCAGGAGCGAGGCCTCTGCTTCCCATGTGAGTGATGGGGTTTCTAGTCATGAGATGCCTGGAGGGAGCGTGGGCCCCTAGAACCTCAGAGGCAGAAGGAGCAGGTCAGAGAGCGCCAGACAAGAGCCCTGCTGGAGCTGCCGCAGAGGCAGAGCCCGAGGACAGGGGGTTCACGTTTGCTTTCTCATTAGCTGAAATATTTGGAATAAATAAACTGATTTCTCAGGAGCCCACTTTATTACAGCTGGAGTCATCTTTCATGAGGGTTAGGGGGGCGTGCAGAGATACTCTTGAGTAGACTGATGGCTTATGGGAAAGAAACAACGAATGTACTTAAGGTCCTCTCTTCCCCCCACCCTCAAACAATGAAAATACTCTATGTATATGCTAACTTAAAAAAAAGAGAACCCTCTGGCCTTCTCCCTGACTGAGAGAGAGAGAGCAGGCGGCAGATCTATTGGATCTAGAGCTCCCTCACTAGGGCCACAAGCAGGGAGCTAGGAGCCGGCTCCCAAACTCTAATATTCAGTGAGGGGGTTCTTTCTCCATATAACAGTCTCACAAGATTGCTTTCCTAGTCTCTAAGTAAATCCCACATTGAGTAAATATTTACAATAGTTTTACCTGTTTAGGGGGCCAGCAGGTCTCCTGCCTTCAATCCTCTGTGGACAGATGAGAGGAGTGACATTACTTGGCTAACTTTCTCATCATGAATCACCTGCATCAGCCTGCAGATATACCCCAGGAAACAGAAGCCCGAGATGTAAGACAAGGCCCCTTCGCGAGTCTACAAAGGACTCACTTCATAGGGTTAATGCCCCAGAAGAAGAGACACCAGAGAGCTGTCTGCCTCCCTGCCTGTCTGTCTGTCTGTCTCTCTCTCTCTCTCAAGCTGGCACCTTGATCTCAGACATCCATGCCCCATAACTATGAGAAGGTACATTTCTGTTGTTTAAGTGACCTGGTCTATGGTATTTTGTTATGTCAGTCTGAGCTGACTAACACAAGTATTTTTTCAAATAAAGGCAGTTTCTCCCTAACCAGTCACCAGAAGTAATTCTGGTGTTGCCATTAGGACAACTGATTTTTTTCACACACCTCCATCTCAATTTGCAAGTGTCAAAAAGGAACAAATCTTCAAATTCCTCCCGTCAGTAGCACGTGTCGGTAGAAGACAGCTGCTGATGTTGCCCCTACCAGGCTGGCCAGCCCTGTGACTGGTTTACCTATGGATTATCTGCTGGTCATGCTGTCGTTGGAACAGATGTTTTATAAAGTCAGTTCCTGTGCTGAAATGCACAATTTGATGATTTACAGAGATGGTGTCTGTAGCTATCCCCGAACAATAGCCATTCCTTACAAATAGAGGCACCGCAAAGGCTGAGTATGCAGATTACTGCCATCTTCTCCTGGGATTTTATCTATGAACCCAGAAAGATGATTCTAGGGAGGTACTGTTATAGTTCATCTCACTTGAATTTCACTTAACATTTAAAATTAGGTTTGAAAGTATGAAAGAGTTTGATAATTTGTTCTCCTTTTCATAGCCCTATCTAGGAATCTATCCCTGTATTTTTGTGTACGGATTGGGATGAAATAGTTGAGAGGTCTTTTAAGCTATTCCATTAATCTGAACTTTTATTTTTTAGGGGAAGGAAATTTTTCTATCCTGCATCATTTAAATTCTTTGTCATTCTCTAAGTATTTATGGAACCCTTAATAATATCTCCTATTACTCTGGGTAACATAATCATTTATCTCAAAAAAAATGTGTCCTTTGAATCATCTGAGGATCTTGATAAAAATAAATTCCCCAAATCCCTTTTTAATTAAGAAAGATTCAGAAGTCCATTGCAGCCAGTTGTTAAAGCACATTTCCTTCTCGGCATTTGCTCCTGTCTGTGCATCCATAGCAATGTAGGAATCCAGATAAAGACCATTTGCTTATATCTGGGTCAAGTCTAAAGACGCCATGGGAAACATAAATTTCCTGCCTTGACAAAGACAAAACCAAACTCCTCTGAATTTGGTGAGTACAAAAAGTTTGGGGATGACGGCAAGAGGACTCAAGAAACCAGTTGGACAGTCCCTTTTAGGAAAAAAATACATGGAATCTTAAGTTAGGAAATGAGATTTATGACCTTGGCTCTGTTACTTGGGAATGACTTTTCTATTGTTTATAGGGACATTGATAATATCTGCTTTAAGTTATCTTATAGGCTAGCTGTGGTAATATAGGTTATTGGAGTCATTGAGGAAACCTAGTAAATAGCCTCAACTTCTTTGAATTACCTCTGAACCAACTGGGAAGCAAGATAAAGAGAATCAGTAAGCTTTTATTGACAATAGCTAGGTTGGTGGAATAGAATATTACCAAACTGGTGTGCTAACTGCTGACACTACGGTATCAACCTTGAAACAGTCATTCTGTTCTTTCTAGTCTCCCATCTTTTTGGACGCTTGTTTATAAGATCTCAGTTTTCTTACCTTCATAATTAGGAAGTTTTACTAAATTAGCGGATTACAAAATACAATAGTGTAGATAGCAGTTAATTTCTCCCTCTCCTACAGGAGGTACTGAGATAAGCAGTCCAGGTCTGCTATGTTAGCGCTACAAAGTTACAGGGATCTAAGTTCATTCTAACTGATGCTCCCCCTACTTAGAATGCTGCCTTACTGTCCAAGATGGAGGCTTGATCAATTTAAGTTCCATCAGTACAGAAAGTAGGAGGGAGGAAGGGGTGAAGGTGGCCCCATTCTTCAGGAAAAACTTACAGAAGTTTTAGCTAACATGTCATACATCTTATTTTCAAAATCTTTTTCACTTGACCAACTAGTACAAAAAAGGATGGAAGATGTAGTTGTTTGTTTTATTGTTTTTTTTTTAAGTGGGGCAGCATCAATCTAAGGTAAGCATAAGAATTCTCTTTGCTAAAGATGAAAGGGAGAAAGAATGAGCGGTACTAGCAGCGTCTAGTGTATTGCCCTATTTTGGTTATGGTGATTAGAGAAATTCTCTCAGAGGAGATTAAAACTAAGCTTAAAATTTGAAAGATGAGAAGGATCCAGTTATGTGAAGAGCTGCAGAAAGTATTCTATGAAAAGGTAACAGAAAATACAGTAGTCTTGACTGGTATGACAGAGATAGTGCTTGTGTTTGTCAATTGCTCACCAAGTCCTATGTCATTTTCCTTTTTTCTGAACTTTCCTGGAAGGTTCCAGCTCCCAGCCTTTCTTGTAATTATGTTCATGTCTTATGGCTGACTTTTGGCCAATAGTTATTCCATTTCCATGGCAATCGTGAATGCCTTGTGTTATAGATGATAATGTACCCAGTTGGAAGAAGACTGGATCTCTGGAGGAGAGTGTTTTGGACTCTGGTATGAGTGAAAACAGCATTTTCTTAAACCACTGATATTTTTGTGTCATTTTTTACCAGGATAGCATATTCTATCTTGGCCAATATAGGTGCATTTGGAGAATAAATAAAAAGCAAGTATATTGCGTACAGTGAATGAAGTATAGAGCGGCAGTGGTGTAGATGGAATTGAAGATTGAAAGACAAGAGTAGAAGCAAGGAAACTGGGCTGTGAGATTATTATAATAATCCAGTACAGAGATGATGCTGTTTGGATTAGAGTGGGAGTAACTGAGATAGTGTGGTGAACACCGAGGTCCCTGGCTGCGGGCCAGAGCTTTCTCATGGCACTGCACCATCCTGAGTGTAATGAGCACAGGGGTAAGCTTATGTGAACTACCGGCAGGCACCTCGGCGGGTTTGCATTTCACACGGTAATATGAACTTCAAAATCTTCCAGTTGGAAGGACTCCTTGCTGGAAGCAGAAGGAAGAGTCAGGAGTCTTTCATGTCCTAGGTGATTGAAACAAATTAGATTTTACCCCAAGAATCTGTTCCATATTTATGTCTTGCTCTAAGCTAAATTTTTTGCAACTTGATTCGAATCTCACTCATATTTGAGCTTGCTCCCATTGATATGTGGCCTTGCAGATTTTGATTTTGCAGCACACGTTGCTCTGAAATTGGTCGGTTGGTTGCATCTGTAACAGAGTATCCCTAATGGTCTGCCCTTGGCACAGGCCTGGGATGTTGGACCGAATCAGTTAAAATCAGCAGAGTCAGATTACTGGGGTGTGAGCACATTGCTGTGCAAGTCCTAAAGAAGAAAAGGAGGCCACCCATGTGCAGGCCAGGAGAGAAGCAAAGCCACAGCAGAGCACCCTGGGGTCTCATGGCCCTTCCAGGACAGTGCATTTATTTGATATCCAGGGCACAGGACGGGCCTGGTCAGCCTCCCCAGCTAATTCACATGCATGCTTAACACCTGACTTAGTTGATTTTTTTCAACTATCTTTTCATAAGTTACAGTGACTGCAAGGGTTTCTGTCAGCTCCTGTGTACGGAGTATTTAGGTTATCTGCAAATGTAGTCCTAATAGAGGTTCTTCTCATAAGAGACACAAAAACAAAGAGTAACCGCTTGAAAAAAAGCCTTTCAGAGACTTTCTCCAAAATAATCTTTGAAAAAATTTGGATAAGGATTTCTTGGCAAATATAACCGTGCACATTGAAAGAAGATAACGTGATGATGTGATATGCCTTGTGGAGTGACCACTAAGATCACGATGCTTCAGACACACGCCACCTTGCATGGTTGGCCCCTTTTTAATAAAGAGAATATTTAAGTTTCACTCTCAGCAACGTCTCAAAAATGCAGTACCAGGTCGGTGATGGTCAGCATGCGGTATTTATTCCTAGAACTTATTATTCCTTTAAGCAAATATGTGTGCCCTTCATTTATGTCATCCCATTTCTCTCTCTCCTCAGCCCATAGTTACCCCATCTATTTTGTTTTTCTGGCTTTTTGTTTTTAAAGAATCCACATATAAGTAGTAATTGTAGTAATTGTCTTTCTCTGTTTGATTTATTGCACTTAGCATATTGTCCTCTGGGTTCATCCATGTTGTAGATGAAAAAAGATTCCCTTCTTTTTTTCCTGCTACACTTTCCATTTACTTTATATTTTGGGGTTCCAAGTATGATATTATTTGGAGCAAAGTGTTCTGTTGGCATAGTAAAGTTATAATTCACTGGGCTAGATGATTTTTTTAATCATCATGAAAGAGATGTTATGTTTGCTATTGTTTGTAGAAATCAGAATCAAATAATGTTTCAAATAATGTTTGACAAGGCATTCCCAACATCCTTTACAACTTGTTCTCTCCCATTCCTTACATATCCCATGACCTTCTAAAGACTATTCACTTAGTGTTTTCTCTTTTTGGCAAAATTCCCTACCTTTCCCCAAGGATATCTAAAATCTCTTTTCCCTACAACCATTCCCTTTATCTCCTTGATCTTTGTCCTCCTCCCTTCTCTTTTACTCAGAAACCTTACTTTGTTAATGCCACTATTTTTAATAATTCTCTCCTCTAGCAAATCATCCATTTTGTAAATGTCCAATTTTTGTTCTTGTGATGCTGATTTCTTTTCTATACACAATTCCCTTGAACTCCTCCCACTTGCTGCAAATGGCAGCATTTCATCTTTCCTAATGGCTGAACAGTATTCCACAGGGTGAATATACCACATATTTTTGATCCAGTCCTCTATCACTGGACACTTAGTTTCTTTCTGTATCCTACTTACTGTAAATAGTTGTGCTACAATAAACTTGGTAGAGCACAGGGTTTTTTGAATTGATGGTTTCATATTCTTTAGATAGATGCCCAAGAATGGGATGACTAGATTATATGGTAATTATATCTTTCATTTTTAAAGATAAATCCAGATTGTTTTCCATCATAACTGCATTCCCAACAACAGTGTAGTAGTCCTTTTTTTTTTTTTTTCCACATCCTTTCCAGAACTTGTGGTTGGGTGCTTAACCTGAAAGCAATGGCAAACATTTTTTCCGTGTATCTGTCAGCCTTCTGGGTAACAGACAATTTGTGAACTTTCTGTTCATACCTGTTGTCCATTTATTAATTGGATTGTTTCTTTTTTGATACTTGAATTCTACAAGTTCTTTATCTATCTTGGATATTAATCCTTTTTCAGTAACTAATGTGTAAATACATCCTTCCATCTAGTAACACATATTTTTAATTGACTTATTTTCTTTTGATGTGTAAAAGCCTTTTAATTTGAGGTAATCCTAATTGTTTATTTTCCCTTGCCAAGGAGGTCAACTCTACAAAAATATCTTTAACATTGATGTTATGGAACATATTGCCAATATTTTCTTCTATGTATTTTGTTAATACAGGTCTTATATCTAGATCTTTAATCCATTTAGGGTTTATTTTTGTGAGTGGAGTTAGAGTGATCCAACTTCAGTCCTTTACATGTGACCTTCCAGTTTTCTCAGTACCTACTTATTAAAGAGGTTCTTCTTTCCCCACTATAGGACTGTGGGTGTTTTAGGATTTCCATTTGATGGTTGAAGAGTATTCCATTGTGTGTGTTTGCTGTATTTTCTCATTCACCTGTTGAAGGGCATGAATTGTTTCCATATCTTGGTTACTGTGAATAATGCTACCGTGGATGTGGCTGTGAAGGTATTTCTTTGAGATGCATTTAAATTCTTTAAAAAGTTTTTAAAAATTTTTTTTATTGAGGTAACGTTGGTTATTATTATTTTTTTTAATATTGATCCCAGAGTTCAAAAGAGGTTTTCATTGAGTGGATACTTTAGAATATAAATATAAATGTTCTAAACATAGAACATTGAACTAAACAAATCTAGTAAGGATGTTTTCATAGTGTCCAGAGGTAAAATGTCGTCTTTAGCCATTTGGAAACATGGACAGGCACTCTTAACATCTGTTTACCTTAGAAAGAAGCCTTTTTGGACTAAAGGAAAGTTTGTCTATATTAGCATTCCAATACTTTTAATGTAGTGGTCTTACAGTGCTCCGGCGGTGGTTGCTAAAATCAAACAATTTCAAACTTTCCCCAGATTTCCTGATAAAACAAAGCTAGAATCATAATTTTTTAATCTCACTTGCATATCTTAGGTGTCTGATGCTACTTGTTTAATATCATATAATCATGTATTCACTTAGTTTTTAAAACCACTTAGTTTTTTAAAAAAACATTTTATTATGGGTAGACTTCCTATTTTTTGTGTCATGTATTCTGCGGTGTATCATAACTTTCAGCCTCTCTATTACTTGAATAGCGTTTAGAATTTAACTTGACAGCTCAATCCCACTTCTTTATCTTGATCTATAGGTGGATATCCATGGTCACTTAAGTGTCTCCGAGGTCCCTCCAACATGATGATTCAAAAATGGAAAGTTCCATCCTAAGCCAGTCTGCCATTTTGTTTCTCCACTCTCCTCCTAATTTCTCAATTTGAAAATGAGAAGTATTTTAATTCCTTCTTTTCCCAGTATTTAATGAATTAATAATTTATGTTTAATCTACTCCTTCAATGTCTCTGTAATTCATCTCTTTATATATATCTTTTATACCTTGTTTTTAATTTCTTTCTTAAAAATGAGATACTAAAACAGCATTCTAATCTCACTCTCTGTTACACAATCCAGATTGATCTTTTGCATATATAAATGTGGTCATTATTTTCTTTCCCCAAGTGGAAAATTATTCAGTGGTGTAGGATATATGCCTGGCATGGCCTGCAACACATCCATGAAGAGTTAATACCCTCTATATTCCTTGAAATAAATGCCACATATAAATGATCTCATTTAATCCTAACTGTGAAATAGGTACCATTATTACTCCTATTTTGTAGAAAGTGAAGTTGAAACCTAGAGAACTCAAATAACTTGCCTAACATGACACAAGTAGTAAGTCAGGAACTGAACCATGATTTTATTTCAGATCTGTTAGTTCCCATTTTCTACATTTTTAATGGCTGCATATTGAAAATAAAGAAGACAGGTGTTTAAAAAGCCCTTTGCTTGCCATCACAATACAGGTTTAAGAAACTGCTTTGTACTTGTGTATTTTCAAAATAAAATCATGATAATTAAAAAGAATATTATTTTATAAAAGGAAAGAGAATGTTGCTGATAAATATGGCAGAAGAAATATGCATGTCTACCTGTGCTTCTTCCCCAAGTTTCACTAGAATGACAATAAAGGCACTATTAAGTAGGCATAAGCATATACATTTAGATCAGATAGCTTATCTCAAAAATTTTAGAAGCAGGAGCTAGAGGTAACTGACTTATCTGACCTGAAGATTCTGAAATACAAGCTGGTAGTGTGAAAAGCCAATAAATGCAAATGGATTCTTCCTGTAGAACTTGAGAGAGGGCCAGGAACTTGGCTCCACAGCTATCTGGAAAAGTAGGAGATACAGGGTGGGGCTAAAACAGAGAATTTGTTGAAAAACTTAATATTTGTAGTTACGCCCCATAGCATCTTCCTTGGGGCAACCGTCCCTCCCTACTCTGGCCAGTGGTCTGAGGTTTACTGTCTAGAGAGGATGAATCACACGGGAGCTCACACTGGAGGGTCAGATTGAGGGCTTACTGAACACCGAGGAAAGACGGTAAAGGTCTGCCTGCCGCAAGCAAGACCTTCCATACCAGCCCTGCTGTTTCCTGAACAGTCACAGTGGAGTTTATGACTAGATTATTACCTGTAAACATAACTTTTTGAAGGGTGAAGTGCTACGGGGACTAATTTTGTGACCTTTCCAGAAGATCAGTGTGTCCCTGATTGTCTTCCAGTGAGGCACACAGGTCTACAACCCCACTCATACACTGGCGTTTAGATTCTAATAAGGTATCTAACAAATTGCCATATATTTGAGGAACGATTCTCAACAATGAATTAAAGAAACAACAACAAAAAAATACTGAGTCTTTCGTTTTCTCAGAAATAGAGAGAAGAAAGAGAATCTGTGATAAAGAATAGACTGCTTCAAAGAAAACATTTTAAATATGAACATGTGAAACAGCAGAAATAAAAAATTTGTTGAAGGCTTGAGAAGATATTTCAATATAATTCATATTTGCCAAAATGGTGAGAAAAGACAAAAATATTAAAGGATCTGTTGAGGAGTTCCAAAAGAATGAGTAATGAAAGTTCTAAAAAGAGAGACCAGATGAAATAAAGAAAAACATATGAAAGACCTATTCTAAAAATATTTCTCAGAACTATAGAAATTAAATTTCAAAAAGAGTGGAATGATTGTCCAGAAAAATGAGTGAAGAAAAACAAAAACTGAAGTCAAAAAAGGGCATATGAGAAAAAGAGAAATTTCTAAAAGCTTCCAGTGTGGAGGTAGAAGACATTACATTCAAATGGCAGGGAATGAAATTAAGAAGCTGAATGGTGAGTTAGAAAACAATGGATTTACAAGTCAGCATTTCATAACCAAGCCAAACATAGTACCAAATGTGAAGCCAGAAGAAAGACATTTTGCATATTCTTAAAAGTTTTAGATCCCAAGAATCTGTCTCAGGAAGCTCTTGAAGCTTGTACTTTCCTAAAGATAGGACAACTTCCAAGAGAGAAAAACAAGACTTCTTGAAAAGAAAGTTTGTAACAATGGGTCATCCTGGAATTAACTTCCCTTCAGCTCCATTGTTGCAAACAGTTTGTGTGACCAGCCCTGGGGGCAGCCAACTCAGTGCAGAGCTGAAGGGCAGGCTCCGCAGGGATATCTGCAAGGTACAGAAAAGAGAAAATGGTGGATTTTCTGTTATGCTGGAATTCAGTTTTCTGTCCATTTATGGGGGGGAATGAGCTTGTAACCATTACACAGTAAACTAATAGTTGAACAAAATCAGGCAACTGTTAATTCCGGGTAGCAAAATATTATGAAAGAAAGAAAACGTTATATACAAAAATATTGCTATACACAATATGGACTTACTCTGAATTCTTTTCACATTGTAAAATGTAAACAATAAACATGCTGAAACTTAGAAGATTAGGACAAGATCAGTTTATATGATCTCACATAGTAGCAATCAACAGATAGCATGTTAATGTTTAAGATCATTAAAAAAACAACAGGGCCTTCCTGGTGGCGCAGGCAGTTAAGCGCAGTGCTGTGGAGCGATCGGCAGAGGCCACGTGAGTTCAATGCCCAGCTAGGGAGATTCCCACATGGTGCAGCAGACCTCTCCTTCCTCGCCCGCTGCTCCCCTCAGCAGTGTATTTCCGTCGATCTGCCTGTGCTGCTCCCCACTCTGTCTCTGGTGAACCCTCTCACTGCCCCTCGCCTCTGGCCTATACCCCAGCTTGTATGCATAAATAAATAAATCTTTAAAAAAAAATAAAAAAATAAACAACAACAACAAGAGACTTAGAATATGGAAGTGACCACCACAATAAAAAGTGAAAAAATAAAGTGGTTGTTTCTGGAGAGCTGGAAATGGGAAAGAAGGTGGATGGGGCGGGCATGTGCATTTTTTGTGCATTGTTATAATTAATAAGAACATTAAACTTAAAATACTATTTTGAAATCTAACATTTTGACAAACAGCTTATTATACAACTCTCATGGCATTATAAATATTCTGACTTTTTAACCAAATATTTAAAGAATGAGGCATATGAAAGTAATTCTGAACTAGTAAAGTCAAAAAAACTATAAAATTTCCTATTCCTTTCTTACAAATTATTTGTGAAATCATGCAGTCTACTTGAAAGTATTTTATGATATCTAAATATATTCAGAAAGACATTCAAAAAATATTTTTGACTAGAAACTTGAGCACAAGCAGTCAACATGCCAACTTTTTAAAATAATGAGCCTGTATTTTTCTCAACTATAAAAGTTATAGATTATGTGCTGTATTTAAGTTAAATTCTACTTAACACAGGTCTGGTCATACATATGGGAGATGCTTGCTAAATGTTTGGATGGAATTGAAATTTCTGAGTGCCCTAGAGACCTTACTGAGCCAAGAATTAAGGGAGGGGTGCTCTCAGTTGACTAGCTACAATTTGATTTCTCACTTTTCTGTTGGAGTGAAGATGAAATTCACAGATTCCTAGAGGCTTTTACTAGGAGTGAAATTCCAAGCTTTTATGACCCTTGTCTGTAAAGGAACTTACTGGAATCTATGCCTTAGATTGCTGACCTACATCTGGATTCTAGATGCCTTCACGGGTTTTCTCATAGTCTATAAATCACACATCCAAAATGAAACTTCTTTTAATGTACTCCAGCCCCAGTCACTTGTCAGTATTTTGTTAGCTAGTGAAGAATGTATCAAATAAGTGGTCTTTATAAATCAGGCAAGATTTTTTTTGTGTGTTTCCTTATTCTTATCATTGAATTATTTTTTAGTTCTCCTGTAATTAAAATTGTCCTTTTGTGTATTAATTTGTAATGTTAAACCTAATGTTTTCTCCTTTCAAGTAGTCTTTTCGTACTTAGTTTCAAGGTAAATACTTAACCAATACATACTTATTGTTTATTGGAAAATGTGGTATAAAATGCTACCCCAAATATAACAGCTTATGAAATGCTTGCCATGTGCCAGGTATTGTTCTAAATATTTTACTCATAAAAACTCACTTAATCCTCTTGGATTAGTTTGCTGTTGCTGCTGTCACAAATAACCACAGAGTTAATAGATTAAAACAACATAACTTTATTATCCTCAACTCTGTGGTTCAGAGAGTCCAACATAGTCTCACTGGACTAAAGTCAAGGTGTCAGCAGAGCTGGGTTTTATTTTCCTGGAGCGTCTAGGAAAGGAATGCTTCCTTGCCTTTTGCAATTTCTAGAGGCTGCTCACATTCCTTGGCTCATGGCCCCTTCATCTTTAAGTCAGCAAGCCAATGTTTCCGTGGCACTGCCCCTGTTCTCACCTCTCTTTTTCTGCCTCTTCTTATACCTCCCTCTTCCACTTGTAAGGACCCCTGTGACTATATTGAACCCATCTAGATATAATCTCTTTAGATATTTATTTTATAGGGATAATCTATTTTTTTTTTAAGATTTATTAATTTGTAGAAGAACTGGGGTATAGGCCAGAAGTGTGGGGGGTAAGAGGATTTACCAGAGACAGAGTGGGGAGCAGAACAGGGATTTTATTTTGCTCACTGATGTAGGCATTTAATAAGTATTTTGTGAATGAATGAATGAATGAATGGAAATTTTAAAATCAAGCCACTGTTCTGAGATCAACTATCCTCATAGTCTATTCATTGTCCATTTGTAAATATAATTTTATGTTTTTAATTATAGCACAAATTATGTGTACCTTACATATAATTATACTTAACTATAGCATTAATTATGGTTATTTATATATTTAACTAAATATTAAATCTGATACATTTTTCATTCTCTATGTTTCCAGGACTATTAATTTTAAGGACTATGAAACATAATGTTAAATTGTTGCATATAATTAATTGTTCTTCTATTTGCTGTTGTTTGATTATACTTTGCTCTTTTATTAACCAGATGCTTACAGAGAACTTAATCTCGTTGAGCTCATTTCCTCATAACTAATAATCTAGAATATCTATATTATCACTGTTAAATATAACATAAGGAAAATACCTGGGTAATGCCTGACAAGTAATTGTTATTCAGCAAAAGATATGTTTCCTTTGTTTTGATTTCTTTTCCAGTATCTTGCTATTACAAAATAATGCTTCATTGAACATTTGTTATTGACATTTTTATATTCTTTACTTCAAGATAAATGCCCAGCAGTGGTATTACTTAAAATATTTGCTAAATTACTGAAATTGAATCAACTTAGAATACTCAGATCTTTATTTAAAGTATGAATTCCCCAAACACCAATAAGAGATATTATTTTTTTATTCTATAGAGCACAAATCTTTATTTTTTCAGAAATATTTTCCTCTATCCAAGTAATATTTTAAGTCTCTCAAGGCAAAGCTTTCATTTATGCCTTAAAATATTCAGATTTTGGTATGAAACTGGGAAATGATGATCTCAGTCCTTTGGGGGCTAAGTGGATTGCTCATTTACTCTTGTTCTAGATTTCCTTTGAATTTCTTAGAATTGGTGCCCAAATTATTTCCTCCTAAGTTTTTGTTTTGTTTTGTTTTGTTTTAGTTTGACAAATCTTAATTTAACAGTTGCTCTTAAAAATAGATTCCTCCTCACTTTGTTGCTATAGTTGTCTATATCTTTCCTGGTCTCAATTTAGTCTCAGCATCTGTGCAAAATGGTATGAAAGTTATTTTTTACTCCACCATCCAGAGGGAATGCTTGATTCCTGACATTTATATTCCCTTGAACATAAAAGTCAGATAAAAAGAAAATGGAACTTCATGCTTTGGGCACTGAACAGATTGCTTACATGGTGAGGGGAGAATGCCCTCCCCCGCCTCCTTTTTCTGAATTATAAATACGTTTTCATGGCTTGTGTCCCCGAGTGACCAGATATTTTTCTTTTAAGTCACATTTTTGAGGGTGGTTTGACCTTTGAGGGAAAAAAAATTCCTATTGGACTGGCAAAATAGTTAAATGGTTCAGAAAATGGACTTTGGAGCAGACCTGGGGCTATGGGCAGCACCCCTACGACCTGAGCTTTGCTTCTACCCGGCAGATCCCAAGCTGCTAGAGAGGCTATTAGTCAGTAACTCATAGTTTGCATAAGGAGTAAATGAATTCATGTATGCAAAGCATACTCAAAATGTCATACACTTCCAAATGCCAAAAGATGTCACCTATTGTAACGGTAGTAAAATGAACGGTATGTGTGAAGATGTGTACCTCTTAGCTGCTGCTGGAGACGTTCGCAGGTTTCGCGGGTACTCCTGTTGTAGCTCTTCTTAGTCCACTAAGGGGTTTGAGTGCTTTGTCATATTCACAGGCATTGTGCCTCTGAGGTTATTTTTAACTTTTTATTGAATTTTGCCCTTGTGAAAGGATTATTTTCCTAACTTGAGAGAGAAAGAGGACTCTAGTTATGCTGATAATTATGTAGAGATAGAGGCCGATTTCATGGGATCAAGACAATTGAACCCCGGTGGATTAGCATTCCAGATAAGGAGCACTTGCCTCCTGGACAGGGAGCTAGGCGGGCGCTGAGGAGGGGCTTCCGCATGTGGTAGACCACAGATCCCGGCCACGGAAGATGACGTCATCACAAACCCAGGAGTAGGAGAAGTGTGAGTTTGTAGAACAGAAAGACATTTCCATTATGAGCCTCCACACCACCGAGACTGGGCTATATAGTTTGGTTTGATTTATGGCGCCTTTTGTCTTTTCCTCTGGATTTTTGCTCAGTGTGGGGGTGGGGGTGGGGGTGGGTGATGCCACACCAAGTCATCTGTGGATGCTGACGTCTGTGAGACGTCCTTATTCATGGTGTGTCGTCTCTGGTCAGTCATTGCAGGTAGCTGACTCGTTGTCACGGATTCCTACCTAAAAGACTTTTGAAGTCCCTAAAATAGCCTTGCTTCCTCTCACATGATGCTTTCTCATGCCAGGGAGTTGAATCTGCAGCTCGAGGTCCAGCCTGACCAGCAGCCCCTCCCCCGGACTTCTCCAGACCCCAGCAAGGGCATAGCCATTCTCGGCTGCCCAGGAGTCTCAGCTGCTTGGGCCCCATGAGGCCTGGACCCTATGAAGGTGCTCCTCAGGTTTTGCTGGCCCAACCTCAGACTCTCTCCTCTGCACCTGCGTCTCCCAGAGTTCAGCGTTCCCCTCATCGAGTCCTCGGTCCTGGTAGGGGGTGCTGTTATTTCCTCATCAAGCTTCGTTGGGAGAACATCTTGAGACCAGAGGGATGTACAGTACTTATTTTATTTATGGAATGACTATGGATGTGAGTAAGAAATGGGAAGATGAGATATAAAGACAACTTTTGGTCTTCATAAGTTGGGGATTGCCATCAGATAATAGGAATCGAATGTGTAAACTTCCAGTTAGAAAGAGAATATATATTTTTAAACATTTTTAAAATTTTATTTTATGCATACAAGAGCTGGAGTGCAGCCAGAGGTATAGGTTGGGGGGTGGTGAGAGGATTCACCAGAGACAGAGTGGGGAGCAGAACAGGCGGATCTACCGAAATACACTGCTGAGTGGAGCAGTGGGTGACGCAGGAGAGGTCTGTTGCACCACGTTGGTCAGCTCCCTGGCAGGGCATCGAACTAGTGCCGCAGTGGCTGGTGATAGCTGGATAACACTGAGACTTAACCCCTTGCACCACCAGGAGGTCCAAGAATATCTATATTTTTGAGCGAAGAAGCATGGCTTTGCAGGCAGCCAGCCTTTCACGCCTGGCTTTCACTTCCTGTGGCAGCGAGTCAGCCAAGCAAAGGTAGGGGAAACAGCCATTGCAGAGGCAATCAGGAGATTGGGTGTTTATTTCTGTTCTGCCACTTATTTATGGTATGTCCTCTGAAGAAATGATTTATTTCGTAGTCTCACTTCTTTTTACTCATTTTGAAAGGAAAGTTAGACCAGAGCCAAGTTCTGTGGAGTCTTACCATCCTGTAACACTCATATTCACTATTTACTCAGCCGCAGTGATACAGATGTTTCTATCTAGATATGTGTTTAATTTAGCATCATTATAAATAATAGTGGCCAACAATATTTTTTTTGGAATATTGTACTAGCACTCTTTAAGTGCTTAGTGAAAATATTATCTCAGTGTAAATGACATTTATCTCTCAATTAGGTAGTAAAGGACAGAAATGGAATAGATTATAGTCAACTGTTTTATGCCCATATTTTATTGACCTCATTAAATTTTCATGTAAACACTTACATGTCTGTAATTTATTAGAAAATTAAATGTGACATTTGATATTGCCAGATGAGATGGAAAGGTTACATTTGCATGGGTCTGTGCTTTAACTTTTTAAGTTCTGAATTTTAACGGAGTCCTTTCTCTAGACATTAACTCATTTTGCATGTCTATTGATTAGCCTATAGTCTGCTTGGAGCCAGGAGCTGATTTTCAAGGCTCTTCATAAGCATTCCATCAATGACTGCAAGGACTGCTTCCTAAATGTGGCTTAATCTCGATGCAGCCAGCCCTGTTGGTGGCCACTTCTTTAGGTGCTTTTGATCACGGTCCCCCAATTCCCCTTAAATGTTATTCCAAATTATCATTTGCTACAAGCCCACTGGACAAGCCATTCCACACCTACTTCACTGAGAAAACCAAGATCGCACTAGTGGGCCATGCATGAGTGACCAGGTGCTCTGCAGACAGCAAAGCCCTCCCTCGTGCTGTTAAGGAGGGCGGCTGGATGATCAGGAGTTTGGGGTCTGTGAGCACATCACCAATTCCATTATACTGTCTTATCCCAATAAGAAGCACACACACACGCACACATGCACACACACACACACACGTCTTATTGTTGGGTTTGTTCTGATGAAGTTTCTTAACCAAGAATTTAGCTCACAGACCTGAACTTTTCCAGACCTTACTTTTCCTTCCTTACAACCTGGAAAACATGTCTGTAGATCTACCCACCCCTGACTCACTTCAGGTAGGATCCTCCTTTTCAAAAGTCCATTTTCCACCAGTGCATTTGCTCTTGTCACCCCCTGCCTCCCCAAGACCTCATTTTTTTCTCTTGCATCTTTTCTCTCTCTGCTGGCTCCTTCCCCTGAGTCTAGTTCATTCTTTTATTCACTCATTCAGATCAGACTGAATCACTGATCCTGGTTCTTCACCCCCTTGAACAGGGTCACGTTCCCCGCTCTTTGCCCTGTAATGCAATGTTCTTTTATGCTCATTTCCCTGGGTGCGTTTTCTTGTCTGCAAATGAGGTGGTTGGTCAAGATCAAATTCTTTATTACTTTAATGTTCTCTGACATACTTAGTATTTAATCAGTAACAACGATGAGGACATTTTTAACTTCAGTGTCATCATCCTGAATAGTGGACAGAGTATCCTTTCCCACCTTACTGACGTCAGTCTTGGCAATGTGACTTGCTCTGACCAGTAGGATATATGCAGAAATGACAATGTGCCAGCCCCAGCCAAAGCTTCTGGAAGCATGATGTGTTTTTGCTTACCTTCCTGTTTTCCAGCAATCTCCTGAGAGGACATATTCCAGGCAGCCTCTAGTTCAAGGAGGATGAGGACACACAATGCAGAGCTGAGCACCACCCGCAAGCCCAGGCTAGCTTGTCCACGATCCGCTGAACTCCAGTTCGGACACAGACCCATGGGTAAGAAGGAAATGCTTATTGTGTTAAGACATCAGATTTTAGGATGATTTCTTATGTAGCCTTACTGCACTAGAAACTAACTAATGTGCTATCAATCCAATGTTCTTTTCAACAATTGTTTGCTGGGTAATTCATATATGCCAGGCACTTGTAGGCTTTGGGGATATCATGGTGGATAAACAAGGCAAAAATAAGTAATGTAATTTCACATTCTGACATGTGCTATGAATAAAACAAGATGCAGTGATATGAACAACAGTGATGGGGGCTGGGACAGAGTGGCACCTTTAGTTTGATTGTCAGGGAGAGCCCCTGAGACGGTAACATTTGAATAAAATACAAATAACGGAGGCAGACGGAGGCAGACAGAGCATGACCCAGCCTCAGTGCTTCCCCTCAGAAGAGTGATAAGGTCTGATAGTGGAAAAGAACTTGACCTTCGAACAGACTTGAGTGTCTCCGAACAAAAGCTGTAAAATTAACATTAAAAGTAATTCCATTCCAGAAGATGGTCAATATCTCAAAATAAAACCTAGCCTCTGGCAGGAGCTAAGCTAGATTGGTGAATAGGCTGCAAAGAGAGGCAGCTTCTGGGCTGGCCTTGTTGACCACTTGTCTCAGGCAATGCGGCTGCATCAGGCTGGCTTCCGTGCGCAGCTGGACAGAGAGCTCTTGTTCCCCTGAATTGGGGACAGTCTCTCTCCTTTTTGGTATTCTGTTTAGTATTTCTTGAGCCAAAGTGTTTCCAACTCAGCTGGAGATGCTTTTTGTTGTTTTTACCAGAGGCAAATAATTTCATCATTTTCTGTGAAGAGACTCTGCTTGCTCCTCATTTATTGTCCCACCCCACACTTTTCATCAAAACCGTGTGCATATGTGGTTTAATGAGTCAAAGAAGTTATAAGGAGCAGTCATGGTCTAGAAGCACGCGTTGCCCTGTCCTAGACACTTCCGCCTCCATTACCCGGTTACTGGATATTTTGCCTTCGTGCCTCTAAATTGCACTCATCACTACTTCTTCATTCACCATTTTTTTTTGACATTTTTTATGTTGATTCCTCACAACTGAGTATGACAATTTAGCTTTCTTCTTCCCTCTTTTCTCATAAAACAAATATACCTATTCTAGCCTCTTTCCTCTCAGTGTGATAGTGTAACTGTACTTCTATTAGTATTCGGTGTGACATTGTAAAGATTATAGGAATGCTTTGAGCTGGTTCCCATCCATCCCTTCCTGCTGATATCCATGTCCTTCTGGGTCCCTCTCCCCTTGCATGTGAGCTAGACTTAGTCACTTGTGTCTAACAAATAGAACATGGCAGAAGTGATGAGATGTAACTCTGAGATAAGGTTGCATAAGTCCTGGCTTTCCTTTGGGGCAGTCTCTTTTGTTTGGTCATTTGGAGTGTAGTGCTTTTATAAAGATGTCACCCTAAATTCCTGTTCCTTAGTTATTCATTCAAACGATAATCTCAGCACCGCTACAAAAGGATTTTGCTTATGGACTTAAGACTCCTGATCAGCTGACCGTGAAATAGAGTGTGTTATTAACTGAATGTTTGTGTTCCCCAAAATTCATATGTTGAAATCTGAATGCCCAGTGTGACGGTATTAGGAGGATGGGCCTGTGGGAGTTATTAGGTCATGAGGGCGGAAGCCTCTTGAATGGGCTTAGTGCCCTTATAAAAAGGACCCAGACTGACCTCCCCCCCCACCTCCTTCTGCCCTGTGGGCACAGTGAGTACTGCTGTCTGTCACCTTCCCCACAGAGGATGTCTCTTAGCTTCTGGCCCTTGAACTTCCTTGCTTTGGCAAATGTTTATTGGTTTAATCGCCTAGTCTATGGTCATTCTGTTATAACAGCCCATACAGACCAGGTGAGGGAAATTGCCCTGGGTCACCGCAGTAGGTGCACTGTAATCACATGGACCCTCAAATGCAGGGGAACAAGGCAGAAATGTAAAAGAAGTCAGGAGACAGGAAGCAGAAAAGGGAAACCAAAGAGACGCGCAGTGTGAGGACTCAGCCCCTCCATTGCTGACTTTGAAGATGAAGGGGTCACAGCCAGAGAATGTGGGTGACTTTTGAAGATGAGCATGACCCTTGATCAACAGTCAGCAAGGAAAGGAGGATCCAGCTACCAGCACATGGCACTGGATTCTGCCAATACCCCGAAGGAGCCTGGGAGTAAGTGGCTCATCCTGAAAAGCCTGCAGGTGCGAATCCAGCTGGGTGGTGTGTGGGCTTCAGGCTCTGAGGTGCAGAGCAGGGGCTCTGAACCTTCCTGAAATTCTGACCCCAGGGCTGTGGAGCACTAAACTCAGTCACAGTCACAGCATCAATAGAAAATGAATACATTGCTGGAAGCCAGCAGTCGAGTTGCGGGCACACAAAGGGAATTGGGAAGTGGTAATGTCAAAGATTCGTCCTTATAAGATTACCAGTATTGAATAAAATTTTCACAAAGAATTGCGTGAGAGGGGTCCTTTCTCCTGAATACATGTTTACTGGGTCCATGCGGGGGGTTCTGCCATGAATGAGACAGTGTTCCTGTTGTCCTGGAACTTAACGTTATAACAGAAAAGAGGGTGTGTGGATCTGGATTATTTTTGTACTTTGTTCTTTTAAGACTGCTCGTAACCTGGGGAGAAGTCACAGTAGGCTTTATGCTTTTAGGAAAATCCAAGATAGTCTGATAAGCATTTAACAAATACTTACTAAAATGGTGGTGTGTGAACAGTGACTCCTGTCCTCACAAATCTTGCATTAGGATACGAGGACCAGTAGGTGTGCATAGCTGCAGTACAGTGTGACATATGCAAGAGCAGAGGGCAGGAGGTCCAGGGAAGAATGGGTTTAAGTTTCTCAATCACTGCTTGAGTGCACTGTAATTAGGTACTTTTTATTTAGCAAACAACTGGCTTTTTCTCTTTGTCCCTCAAAATAACAACGAAGAGTCTATTTTATTCTCATTCTCTTATTTCAACTCTAGTATAGATCTCAGAGAAAGGTAAGAATGCATTGCCCTTGAGCATTTTCTAAATTTTTACTTCTGCTCATCCGATCTAGCAGATATTTGAACTTGAACTGGACAGATGTGCTGTGCAATGGCAGGTTAAGATTTCCTTAAAGGCTGGGCTGCTGGTTGTTTTGTTAGTGAGCATGGTGATTTTCTGATGTGTTATTCCCAAAGTAATCTCATTACCGTTACTCGTTTACTAACTTAATGAGAGACTGTTTGTTAGGGGGTTCCCTGCGTGTGTTTGCTAAAAATAGCTACACATTCAGGTTTCCTTGATCTTGTAAAGAGGACAAAAAAGGAGCTATTGGCTTTATTTGCAGAACAAACTGATTTGAGGTCAACTGGTATCTTCCAGATATAAACATTGATATAGATTGTGTAACCTGCACTGTAATAATTTTATGTGGGTTTGCATACCTGGTTCTCTATGTTTTTGATTGTTTTTTCTTTTTCTTTGTAATTTTTCTTTGATTTTTGTGTTAAGAACCAAGGAGATCTATCAGAGCTATTTATCATGGCTCACATTCATGATTTCCTTTTCTCTTTTGGTCGTTTGAGTCAATCAGCAATTAACTGCTCTCTGCGCAGCTCACTGACAGGTCCAGAGAGTATAAACAGGAGTGTGAAAGAGTCCCAGCCTTCAAGTAACTCAGTTCACTTGAGAAGCAGAAATCTAAGTTAATTTCTAGTGGTGGAGAAAAATGACTAAGAAATGGCCTTCCCTTGAGAAATGTTGGCCCAACCTTAAAGCATACACCAGTGCGGGTAGGGACAGCGCTTTCTCCCTGCCTTCCTGGGGCCCATAGAATTCTGGTAAATAGAATAAATTAGTCAGAGATTGAGAGTGAAAATTGGATGGGGAATCCTGTTTAAGCGAAGTATATTAAGGTGATGTTAACTATTAAAGTAATGTTAGTTCTATAGGGTAATGTTAGTTATTTAAAAAAAATGTGTAATTGCTCACATAGAGTAAACATGTCTTTCTCAGTCACATAAAGCCCAAAATAAATGCACCAAATTGTTGGAAGTTTCCTCCACGTGGTGACTCAGGAGCCAAGGCTCCTTCCATCTTAGCTCTCCCACCTCAGGTTCTGCTTACCATGTTACTGTTTTCTCACTCATGTCTAACCATGTAGACATGTGTTCCACATCAAGTCTACAGAGAGTGGAAGAATATCCACAGGGAGTGTAGCTTCCCGGGAGTGAAAGGTGTGTGAGGGTCTTGATGGTCTAGCCTCAGGAGCAGCACACAGCACACTTTTTGTCCCCTTCATTTGATGGGACTCAGTCACGTGTCCTCACCTACTGGGAGAAAAGCTGGGAGGCTATTCTAGCTGTGTGACTAGAGGGAAGAGAGAGGGAATGTGTATTCAACCACAGGAGTCCTAAGCTGAATCGTAACACCTTAGGTTTGGAAAGTCCTGGAAGGTTTGGTGGCTGTTTATCCCCTTCCTTCCTGACTAGAGCTCCGTTCAACTATTTCTTCAATATTACTCATGTCTAACCAACATTTGGCACATAGTAGGTGTTCAATAAGTATTTCATGACTGGAAAGGCTTTTTTCAGCATTTTACAAGATTCCTTGAACATAGTTGGCACATTTATATTTTCCGCTTCTTTATCTTTTCGGGTTATGTTCCCGGTGATCTCTGCATGTCAGTTTTCTAATTTAATGCCTTTTTTCTATAATTGTGTTGAGTTTTTAGGTTATATGTTGCATTCTTTTTTCTTTTAATTTCAATAGCTATGCTTACCATTTCTAGATTTTCTGTTATTTTCCCCAGTAGATTTGCTTTTGGGATATTGGTCCTTCCTTCACTTCTTTTTGAAAAATTTGATCTTGAATTCTCTTTCAAAATACTCTCTGTTTGGCAGTTTCTAGCATTTGAATGTTCTTCCCTGTCTCACCCCATGTGCATGTGAGCTCCCCCTCCCCCCACTAGCGTTTTTGTCGCACCGGTGCTGAGGGGGGATATCATGGAGGTGCTTTTAACTTGCCTCGGTTGAGGCTCCAGGCATAGAAATATCTTTCAATCAATTTTTGTGTTCGTGTCTCACTTTAGGGTTCTTTCACCTTGAGGATAGTACAAATTAGACCATATAGCAGAGTTTGCAGTTCTTGTTTCTGGAGGCCGATTGGGAATAGACCCAAAACTTTAATTTCCTCACAAAGGATTATTATGTTTTGCCCATCAATACCTTCTTCACTCTTGGCCCCCTTGCTTGCTTTTTTATGCTTAACCATCTATTACAAACATTTAAAAACATTCTCCCAGCCTTTCTCAGGGAAAGCAGTGCTGGGGTTTCTCACTGTGGTGGACAGTGGTCTTCGGCCCAGAAACCCCTTTCCTGAAAGATTTGTTGACCCAGCTGCTGTCTTAGATGGTCTCCTGCTGTCAGCCCTCGGGGATCGCCTCAGCTGCAGAGACCTGCAGGGCCGAGGTCACACCCCTTCCCCTGGGGGCCCACCTCCAGTAACTGGTGAATGTGGGCGCATAAAGGTCATTCTAGTTCCAAAGCTCCCAGGAGTTTGGTGAAGGCAGTTACTGGGCCTTGTGTCACCGCCCCCTTGGCGCCTCGTACTTCCTTCCATCCCTTTTGCAGGTGTCAGTTCCAAGGGATAAACATCCAGCCTTCTAGGCCTCTCCCCGCTTGTCTGCTGGGAGCCAACCTGTGACAGCACATCGGGCCACTCTGGCCGATGTATGGCACGAGAAGGTGTTTGTTGATGGGTTGACTTAAGCAGCTGCCGAGCTGGTGGGTCATGTTTGAGTGATAGATTTATATAAGGCCACCCTCATTTTTCTTAAGGGTCTATTTTTGTTAGTTGCTTTGTTTGACTTTTATAGATTTTGATCTCCTATTCCAAGCTATTAAGATCATTTAGAATTTTGAGTTTTTTTTGCACTTAACAATAAATGCATGTTGTTATTCACATCAGTGAAGGAAAATATCAGACCTATTATCATCGCTGACTCCTGCCTGCACCAGAGCCGAGGCCTGTAACTATGAGATTCTGAGATTTTTAACACTATTTTTTAATGGAGGTATAATGGGCATCTAACATTACGGTTGTTTTAGCAGTATACCATCCTAATTCAATATTTATATTACTGCAAAATAATTGCCACAATTAAGTCTAGCTACACCTATCAACATGCATAGCTACAATTGTTTTTCTTGTGATGAGAACTTTTCAGATCTACTCTCTTAACAACTTTCAAATATGCAATGCAGTATAGTTCACTATAATCACCATGTACTACATTAGATCTTCAGGACTTATCATCCCTAAGGTTTATTTATGTTATAATGGGGAGTTTGTATCTTTGAATCCCCCTTGTCCAGTTTGTACTCCCCCCAAGCCCCTCCTTGCCTCTGGCAACCATTGTTCTCTTCTGTTTGTTTTGTTAGGATTTCATGTGTAACTGAGATCATGGGGTTGATTTTGTTCTTGGGTCTATTTGATTTAGGTATCCACTCTTGACCTAATTTTTATACAGCTAGGGATGACATTTTATTTCCTTAATACATAAAGGACATCTTTTCTTTTTTTTAAAAGATTTATTTATTTATACATACAAGAACTGGGGTATAGACCAGAGGTGTAGGGGGTGAGAGGATTCACCAGAGACAGAGTGGGGAGCAGAACAGACAGATCTACTGAAACACACTGCTGAGGGGAGCAGCAGGCGAGACAGGCGAGGTCTGATGTGCTATGTGGGAAGCTCCCTGCCTGGGAATCAGACTCATGCTGCAGAGGCTGTGGATAGCTTCATAGTGCTGAGACTTAAGCCGTTGCGCCACCAGGGAGGCCCAAAACATCTTTTCTTAAAAATCATGTTTATTGAGGTAAAGTTGATTTACAGCACTGTTTATGTTGCAGGGGTCCAGGCTCACACAGCTATGAAAGTATGTTACCACACCACACCCACCACCAGAGGCCAGTTATGCTCTGCCCTAGTCCAGTGGGTGCCCTGCCCCTTTTCCTTCTGCCCCCTTCCTCCTTTTCTGGTCACCTCAATTCTTAAGCCAAATTTTTGGGGTTTTATTTGTTGTTTTTGCCTGGTCCTTTGCACAAAGGATGTCTTTCTAAAGACCAGAGCTGGTTTCACTTATAACAGGACTATAGGGAAACCAAATAGGAGAGAGACAATCAGCGGGGGTGGGGGGGTGGGGGGAGGGGAAGGAAAAGCGCACAAAATGGAATAGAAAAGAACACAAGGGACCATGGAGATGGATCACGGGTGAATTGGTGGTGGGCTACCCAAGGGGAATACAAAATGTAAAAGACATAAATAACAATAAAAAATATATATTAAAAATAAATTAATAAATAAAATGGTAAATAAAAAAAAAAATAAAGACCAGAGCTGATGACATCATCTTCAGTCTTGAAACACTGGAAATAATTCCAGTGAAAGAAAAGAACAAGATCCACCTGACCTGCATCTGCTCCGATGATAGTGTTTCTTGGCATTTCAGGATGGTCACACGTATAGTGTAGAGAAATTAATTCTTTCCAAATTAAATGTCCAGGCCTATTCCAAAGAGAATCCTAACTTGGAAATTTCCAACAAATTTAATGTTAGTCCAGAAAAAGAAATAGATTGGAAAGCTAAGATACCTTGTTTTTAAAAAGACAGTAATGACAGAGGCCCTCCTTCTGCAGGTTTGATAGTCTAGGCAGGAAATGACCTTTCCCGTCTCACCGTTGACCCTTCACCTCTGGCTTTGTGGACTCTTTCTGTCTCATCCCTTGGATGACAATATGAGGAGGTTTTATAAGTTTCTGGTTGCATTTTGGATACTTTAATGATCAGAACATTCTCCTTTTTTATTATTATTGTGGCCAACATAGTATAAAATTGCAACTCCAGGCTTCATTTAAAGTTACAGCTTCTCTTCTCCCTCAGAAAGCTTTTAGGGCTCTTGCTCCTCGACCCTGACTTACTACACGCTCTCACTCGTCCGGTGTTGAAAAGTAGGAGGGGGAGAGAGAAGGGACAGGAAAGGGCTTGCTGACTGGGCTCCAGGGACCGTGCCTCCAGGTATGCTGAGTCTGTGTCTCCATTGCAATCCTTTCTTTTGTGGGACGCTCTCAGATGGTAGGTTCTTAACATGGACCATGGTTTTCCTCTGGCAGCCACGTCTAACTCTTCCCTCCTCCCGCCAGGTGTCTGACAGCCTAGCCTGGCTGTTCCTTCTGTCCATTCCAGCTGTCCAGGCGGTCATCTTGGGCAGGATTCAGGACATCCGCCAGTGACCGCATCTGATGAGTGAGCATCACTGTCCCTCCCGAGAGGGGTGGTATAGTCAAGCTGAGCGTGGCCCTCTCTTTCTAGATCGTCAGGCATCCGGAAGGCTCAGCATCTCCTGACCTGAGACTGGGGGACTCAGACTCCATGGGATGCCGGTCAGGCTCTCAGAGTGATGTGCCTGGTGCCCTCACTCTCACTGGGCTGAAGGGGGCAAAGCCTGTCCCTGACCCCCCTAAGGGGAGATGGTTGGGGAGCATTACCTCGACAGCTCTCTAAAAACAAATCCTTCCTCTTGGTCTTTAAGACACCAGTAAGTTTACCCTCTCGAGCTAGGTGAGACTGAAGGTCTCCAGCTCATTTTGAGATGGTTGTGATGTCGTTTTTGAGACAATGAGTTTGGGAGAGGAGCTCTGGTGAAACCTTTCCCAGAGTGAACCCAAGGAGCCTGCTCCGCTCTCAAATCCATCGACTCTCAAACGACATCAGTTGAGACAGACTTAAAGGTAGCCGCGTGAGCCTTTGGGTGTCCATGCCTCTAGGTAGTTCCTTCCTAATAGGAAAAAAATCAAGAAAAGCCATGAATTCTGTTTCACAGGGGAATAAATGTAAATGGCACATTGTATGAAAAAAATTTAACATCACATCGAAATAAGTTCTAAATTTCTTTTTTTTATTATTGTTATTTATGTCTTTTACATTTTGTACTCCTCTTGGGTAGCCCACCACCAATTCACCCATGATCCATCTCCATGGTCCCTTGTGTCCTTTTCTATTCCATTTTGTGCCCTTATCCTCCCCCCCCCACACTGAGTGTCTCTCTCCTATTTTGTTTCCCTATAGTCCTGTTATAAGTGAAACCATTCGATATTTTTCTTTTTCTTTCTGGCTTATTTCACTGAGTATGATCCCCTCTAATTCCATCCATGTCACTGCAAATTGCATGTGTTTATCTTCTTTGAATGCTGAATAGTACTCCATTGTGTATATATACCACATCTTCTTGATCCAGTCATCTATTTTTGGACATCTGGGTTGCTTCCATACCTTTGCTGTTGTGAACAGTGCCGCAATGAACATACGGGTGCATGTATCCTTTCGGGTTAGTGTTTTTGTGTCCTTTGGGTAAATTCCCAAAAGTGGTATTGCTGGGTCGTATGGGAGCTCCATGTTTAGCAGTTTGAGGAAGCTCTAAATCTCTAAAAACAGATAATATCTTTATAAAATAAAATGTCAAAACAATTCACAATTAAAAATTACAATATGCTATGCTAATAAAGGTGCATTGAGGGAGGAATTAGCATCACCTATGATGGTAATCTAAATTAATGCCAGTACTTGTGAAAACACTCTCATAGTAGCTATTAAGAAATTTAATAGAATTCATACCTTTGGTGCAATATACCTACTTTTAGGAACCTTGCCTAAAGAAATATGAAAAATGGGCAAAGAATTAGGTGAAGGTTTTTCATAATAACATTGTCTAAACTAGCTGAAAATTAGGATAAATTTATATACCCAATAGCGGTAGACCAAATTAAAGTAGACAAATGATTTATAATACAAATGTGTGATAAAATATTAATCAAACACTAGAAATCTTTACTGATGTAAAATACTCATATATACAACATTCATTGAAAAAGTTGACATAAAATGGAATATGCTTAGCCACTCATTAAGATCATTGAGTAAAGTGTCTACTATTTTTTAGGCATTATGTTAAATCTCCAGTATGTGGGGATCTCAGTTCTGTCACCTATCTATTTATAGAGGAAAATATGAAAAGAGATAAAAGAAATACCAAAACTGTCCTTGATTATTTTGAAACATGGCATCATTACATTATTTAATTAGCGGTCTTGCACTTTCTGTCTTTTCTAAATTTTCTCCATGTGCATGTAAAGCAATTGGGAAAATTTTGAAAATTTTGTTACCTGTGGTACTTTCACTGGAGTTCTGTCCAAAGATTACTTTTCCTCAGGGCTCTCAATGAGGCAGAAGGTGGTGACACGAATCATCACCTGGTTTATCACTGGTTAATGAGGTATGTGAGTGGCAGAGAGAACAACAGAAGCTTTCATTTTGGGGCACAGTAGATTTCGGGAGTTGCATAAGGAGGGCTTTTTCATGAGGGCACTGTGGCTGCCTGCTGGGATCTGCAGAGCTGCACGTACACTCGAGCACCCCAAGAGCCGGCTGCCTAGCAACTACAGCATAGAGTCATCTTACTCGCCTTCGGAAAAAACCTTCCGAGCTATGCATGACTTAAATGAAGATGTTCTAGTTCGCTGGAGCTTGGAGAGCAATTACTTGTAGCTGTCTGTGGCATTTGTGCCAGGCATATCAGAAAATAAAATGAAGCTGCTGTCCACGCCCTATGTCTTCATCTCCAGCATGTGCAAAGCAGCAATGAGCAGAGCAGCTGTTCTCCCAGGCTTTTTTATGCCTTCTCACCTGCAGGCTGAAACTCCTGGAGAGAAAGTGTGGACTGGCAGTTCGGGATGTGGTGGGCCTGGAAACTGTTCGTTTTGAAGACAGAGAGTGGGGACAGGCTGGGAGCGAGTGGAGGGATTTGGGGTCTACTCTAATGCCCGCCGACTCCAGGATCATCTTTCCTGCCTGCCTCAAGAGCAACTGTCTGGAGGGTCTTGCCAAAAGCAAGATTAAGCCAGGCCTTCTTTTTCTGCACTGCTCCGTGCCTCCCCGGCCCATCCCGAGAAAGGTGACTTGACCCTGGGACCTTCCCATTCTCCCCATTCTGGCCCATGGGCTGCATAAACATATTGTGTTTAAAAACCTGTCCTGGGGACTCCTAGATGACCTTGATCACTCCTCTTTTCTAATGTGTACTTCTTCTAGCCTTGTTCAGATCCCCACGGCCGTCTCTCCTGGCAACTTCACTCCTGCCTCTGACTCTTCTCTGGATGAGCCCCTTGGTCTTCCAGCCATTTTTTCCATCTCTTACCTTGTAAGAACATCCAGCATATGCAATGGGATGTTCCAAAACAGCCACAGGGGTAGTCAGGAGGGGTGAAGGGGAAAGTGAGGGCAGGTGTGACCAAGTGCCTCCTCTTGCCTTTGTGAAGGTGAGAGGTAGTAATGATGTTATGTGCCTCACTGCTTTTATTCGTACAATTCAAATTCATTTAACTTAGTGACTGTTGTGTGTGAAAGCACTAGTCTGTACAAGGGATGTAAAAAGGAATGTGATACCCTGCTCTCCAAATTGCTTACATGCTAAAGGGAAAGACTTACCAATGAACAGTGCAATGGAAAGAAATAAGGGACAGTGCTTCACGCAGGCTGAGGCCTGGGAGAAGAGCCTCTGTCTCAGCAGAAATACTGATGCCACAGCACAGGGGAGGGAGGACTGAAGGAAATGTCCCCCTAGATCTGGGGCCAGAGCAGCCCACGGGGGCAGAGACTCTGGAACAGAAGTCTTCTCAGATGGTGCTGATCATGATGGGTTCTGGAAAGTGTGAGCTGAGAAACCTGCTGAGTAGAGGCCAGTCATGGGATAGAGAAAGCAGATGCCTCCTTAACTAAGAGACCAAAAACACTAGCCTACAGATGATTGTGGAGGGGAAAGGACCACCTCGGGAGGCTGATTAGAGTAGAGCTTAGAAAGAACAGAAACCCTGTCAGTGGTTGCAGGAGAGTAACTGAGGTGACAATGCCAGCATTTATTAAGCTCCATTTGTGTACCAGCATTTATTAAGTTCTGTTTGTTTACCACCAATGTGCTGTTGCGTGCAACCATGAAAGTTGAGATTTGCACCCTAACAAGTTAACAACCATGGATGCTGGCAGAAGACATGAAACTTTTGGTTTCGAGATGAAGGTTTCCCATCAGGGTCCAGCAAGTGGCAAGAGCATGTGCCCGTTTGCTTCAGTTCCTCTTGCAGGTCCTAAGGGGGTAATGCAGAAGGGACCAATACAGATGCCTGGGCACATAGTACGAGAGGAACCTGTGTCCCTTATGGAGCAGTCACCATGCCTGCCTTCTGCTGTGGAGAGAGACATTGCTCTAAGGCTGTTTGCTCTACACATACCCTTTTGCAGATAATTCAAAATAAAAGATAGTCAGTGCATCTCCTTCTAAGATGTGCCAGAGACCCACAGAGAACTGCCTCCTGATGACTATGTGCTTAATACGTACAGATTAGCATTTAGAATGGTCTGAAGGCGCTTCATGAGTCATTTCAAAAGGGAGATTGAGAATCAAAGAAAAATAACTTTGGAAAATTTCAGGAATGTTTGCAATATTCTCCAAGTTTTTTTACTTTAGATTGTCTTTTCTAGTTCTTGGGGGTGAGCAGTCATAGTTAAGAGAAAGGACTTAGTGAGGAAGGAGAGATGTGGAGAGATGACTGGGTGTCTCCTCCCAGCATCTATGAAGGGGGGTGCAGGGGTCGGCAGCATTCTGGCAGGGCTCAGTTTGCTTATCATTCCAGAGCCTTCATGCTGGACCCACTGCCCTGCGCTCTGCATGACTGGGCAGCCTCTCTGTGCTCTGTTCAGCTCGCGCCTCCCTCCAGCGTTGGGAGAGAAGGGAAGTAAGTGTGCCCAAAGCTGCAGCCTCAGGCTCCAGCTGCACGTGGACACTATCTGGAGAGGCAGTTCCCTGGACCTGAGACAACAGTGCGTTAAAGAAAGAATTCATCTAGGCAGAAACGACAGCGCTAGTTTTATGCTACTTTAACATTAATCATTACTCTCTCTTAGACTCAAGAGTTGCTGGAAAGATTCATTCGATACGTAAGATTCAATGTTAGCCCTTTAAGAATTGCTGAGGTTTCTGTGGATTTCCCAAACATTGCACTATAATATTAAATTCCTTTTGTTTTATAACAGTCAGTTCTTAGTCATCACAAGCGGATTGTTCTGCTCTGCTAAGATTCTAGTTCATTTTTTCCCCCTTCCAATCTCTTTAAAATGCCCTACTTAGGACATTTTATTGTCCACCAGCTTCTTAACCAGGAATTAACCTCATTTGAGAAAATGGTAGGCTATGAAACTGAAGGCTTCTTGATTGCTACTAACTGGCCTCAGAAAAGACTAACTGCTTAGAGAAAACTGAAGACTGATATTGTTAGGCGTTGTCATTTCTATATTCTAAATGGACTGATTAGCTAAATTCTAGAAATGAATACTAACAGAGAAATTATAATTAATCAACGATGAAGCAAAGCTATACAATGATAATTAAGCTTAATTGACAGTGTATGCTATTTGTAGAATCACATAATGCTCAGGGAAAATAAAACTTTAGAAAATTTTCTTAAGGCTTTCTTTAGATGACACCTGGAAATTTATCTGAAACGTCTTTATTTGGTATGGCATAAAGAAAAAATGGAATATTGAAACTCAAGTCATTAAAATTTATGATGCCCTTAAGAGACACAGCACTGATTTATTGTTTTCCTACAGAATCTTGATTTAAATTTCTTGAATATTTCCCAGATATAAGCAATAGCGGCTTTTGACTAGCAGGTGTCCTTGGTAATGGAGTTTGGCGATGCTTTCAGGAGACAGAATTCTTCAGGTCAGATGGGCTGTGATCTCTGTTTAGTTAATTGAAGTTTAAAGGGCAAGATCACATTCATCCTAATAAATGAGGCTGGCCCATGAACAGAGGAGTATGAGTGCCTTGGCCAAAGGCCCTCAGGGCTATTTAGTAATTAGGCTGAAAGTGTGGGTCTTTGAAGGTGGGTGCGCACAGCCTGTATGTACATCAAATGCACAGGACAGTACGTTTTATGAATGTGTATTTTGCTGTAATTGAAATGGCTGTAGCATAATGAATGAAAAAGACAGGGACAGACAGACAGACACACACACACACACACACACACACACACACACACACACACACGGGGTTGGGGGAGAAGGAGGAGAAAGAAAGACAGGAATAGATGGCACTCTAACTGTGAGTAAATAAGCCCAAAGCAGGGCTTATTTACTGCTAGCCAGTAGTTTGACTTCTTTAAGATTAAAAGAGAAAATAAAATCACCTATCTTCTAGAGTTCGTGAAAATTTAAATAAAAATAATACATGTAATACATGTAAGATGGTTAAGTGTAGTGGCTAGCACAAGCATTCATTAAGTGCTGATTTTACCATTATTGCCACTACACACACACACACACACACACACACACACATACACACACTCACACACACACAGTGATATACATGTATATAGGTTTTAGACTAGGAAACCCAAAGTTTTAGTCATGCCCATGAATCTACTGGGGAAATGCTAAATGCTTTTCAGATGAGTTGACCTGGTAATTTAGGAAATTATTTTATGATAAAATATGTAATAATTAAATTATTAAATATGAAATTAGATGAAGAGCAATAATGAAAAGAAAAATTCGTTAATTCATTCTTACATTTAATAATTTTTGAGAATCTAGTACTAACTGTGAAAGATATTTATGCTGCAGATAAGAAGTACATATTAATTATTATGTCTGTTCTCCACTCAAGCTATCACTAGTGGAAAATTAATACTTATTTTTAAAAAATTTTAAATATTTGTTTATTTAAAATCAATGAAGTCTAATTGTTGATTAAACTTCAAGCCATTGCAGATTTTTTCATAACTCTATTAAATACAGTTCTTAGCAAACAAAAATAGCATTTAAAATTTCAAATGTATCTAGTTTTTGGACTGACATGCAAAATTCTTATTTTCACTTATGGTGAACTGACTAATCAAACTAAAATATAACACTTACATTACCTAAAGAGCATAATAAAATGAGAACAATGTATTCATAAGATCCTAATTTAGGAATCATCTCTAATTACAGAAACAGTAACCTAAGATTATAATTATATCAAGTTTCAAGTTGAACAAATATGTAGTCACTTAAAAACAAAACTGAAAAAGGAAGAATTTAAAATGACCTTAGAAAAAAGAGAATTACCCCCCCCCCCCACCGAGTCCTAGATGATAAGGACATCATCCTAATGGACAGAAGTTCCTTGTGCTACCCAAGGAAGGACTGAGCCAAAAAAATACCTTTGTGGAAATAATTACAGTGGGCATTATATTGGGGGAGTGGAAGGAATGGGAGATTCCCCTCATAAACTACCTGCACGAATCAATTCCAAACATGGGAGACCTGCCTTGATACTTCATCTGAAGCCTAGACTAGCTGCTCCCCTTTCAGCTGGGAGAGATGGACCACAGGACATGCCTTTCCAAGAGCATTTTAGTCCCCTTCCTACCAGATTCCGCTTTTAAGAATGTTGTATCTTATGCTCCATAAAGGAGACATGTTAGAATTTGCATGAGGCTGGCCCAGAGAGATGGCAAGAGCTGTGAGCAGTGGACCAAGCTCCATTTGGAGGAAGAACTAGTTCACGGTCAGGTTTTCAAGATGGCGCCATTACTGCCTTATAGAATATTTTCTGCACATACTTTACAGTGTGCACTATTTCTGTTTGTTCATTCCTTCCATTTTTTTTTCCACACTTCAGCTTTTGGTGAAAACAGTTTTATACTTTTCTAATCTTGAGAATTTTCACTCATATATTCTTCCACCTATCTTTAGTTGTACTTCACTCTTCTAACATAAGTTTAAGATTGTTTAAGTTTGTTGTCATATCCTGGGCAAGGCTGTCTGTGTCTTGTACTGAGTCTCTAGTTCTACAGTCTTAGAAATATCATCCTGTCTGAAAATACCCCAGAAATCTCCCTTCTCATGGGGGTCTCCCACACCATAATAACAACAACCAGGTTATGATTATGGGTGCATGTGTGCTCCCCCCACCCCATGTGTGTGTGTGTGTGTGTGTGTGTGTGTGTTATGGTATTTGGACCAAAGTCTTCCTGACCTCAGTCCTATTTTGAAAGGAGAGTTATAGAGCATGAAAGAACAAGATCAAGAGCTAACTGAAGTAGGGACAATAGTAACTCCAGAGAAGAGGGGTGTTAGCATGGTTTGGAGCAGTGGCAGGGTGGGGGGCATGCTCCCTGGAGGGGCTGACATTTGACCCAGGCCTGAAACAATGACTAGAATTTGAGTAAATTAGAACTTAAACTACTGGCCACCACTGGGATATCAGTGTTTTAACTCTGTGTCTTCTCCTTGGATTTAGATAAATGTCTTCACCTAAATTTTCTTCTTTTTGGGTTGATCCAGGATCAGAGGATCCTATGAAGCAATTTTTGTAAGCAGTCAAGATGTATATCAACATAATTTACAATGGAAAGACCCATTTTTGTGTTCTGTGTCATTTCAGCATTTGCTGCACATAAAATGCCTTGTAAGGTGTGAATTTATTTGGTGACAACCTGCTGAATTATTTGGTCAATTGCAAAAGCGTCTCCTGAGTATGTGCTATGTGCCAGGATCTCTGTTGGCTGCTGGCCTATGGAGGTGAATCAGACACAGCCCATAAAAGAGCTCAAATTTAGGGAAGTTAGTGCAATAGTCGGTTGTCTTCAGAGATAAGGAAGGCGTGACTAACTAGTGGGTGGAGGAGGCCAGGGAAGCCCACTCAGAGGTCATGCTTCTGAGCTGAGTTTCGAAAGTTGATAGAGAGCACCAAAAAAACAAGAGCGTTTAAGGCAAAGGAGACACGAGTCTTCTTGGCAGGAACCTCCAAGCAGCTTGGTTCTGTGAAAGAAAGCGTAACGGGTGGAGTGTGAAAGTAGCGTGTAGCTGGGGTGGAAAGCAGGGAAGGTTGGTGAAAGATGAGCCAGACAGGTGCCAAGGTAAAAAATGTCAATGGTTTTGGCCATAGGGATGTGCCATCAAAAACACTAGTCTAAGATCAGGAAACAGGCAGGGAATGAATGTATGGAAGTGCTAGGGCAGCCATAACAAAGCTTCACGGGCTGGGGGCCTTAAACAACAGAAATATATTTCTTTATGGTTCTGGAGACTAGATGCCAGCAAGGCTGTTTCTTTGGAGGCCTCTTCTTGGTTTGTACTTGTGTGTCTTCTAGTGTCTTCCTGTGTCTGTCTTGATCTCTTTTTAGAGGGACACTAGTCATATTGATATTAGATTAGGTTTCACCAATATGGCCTCATTTTACTTTAATTATCACTTGAAAGATCCTCTCTCCAAAGGCCGCATTTTGAGGCGCTGAGGGTTAGGACTCCAAATATAAATGGGAGGGGGACACGATTCAGCCCTTGGCAGGGAGAGTCATACATTCAGATATTCTAGAACCTGGATTCTCTACGATGAGCCCACACACTCTTTCCTGTCAGTTATTTTGTTTGATAAACGGGGTGTGTATCAAAGATTCCTTCAACTACCCTGTATTGAAAAGTCTTCCCTGACTCAATGAAAACCAAGGGACTGTTCCACTAACACTGTAGTTTCTGGACCCAAGCCCCACACAACGCAGCAGGCATGGAGTGGCCAGCATTGCCGTGACTGTTTCCCAGGCCTTTTGCCAGCCTCCCTGGCTCTCCAGGTGGAGGGCTGTTGGCCTCCTCTGCACTCCCACCAGGCTTCATTGTGCCTCTCAGGGAGTTTAACTCATTTAAGGTTCTGCATCTCCCTGGCTCAGGCATAAGCTCAAAGACACCCCCACTTTGTCCCCACCCCCTTGAGGCCAGATTTTTAATTTTTGCCCCATATCGCCATATCGATCTATGATAGAACTAAGGAATTAGCTTAATATTTAAAATCTCTATAGGACTTTGGGGCCTCGATGACCTGGGTTACATCATCATTGTTAAGGCCAGATAACCCTGTTCCCCCCTGGGCTGTTAGCTCTGGAGGAGAATATACAGCTCAGATTAGGTACTAAGCATGAAGCCACAGATGCTAAGAAATGATTATCTGGCCTGAAGTAAAGGACAGAGGAGCCCTTCCCAGGCTTCCCCCCGAAGAGGCGGCGATCACTGGGACAGGAGGCAGCAGACACACGGCGCAGCATCCCAGGACGGGCACCAGATCGCAGTGATTTTCTACCGTGAATTCTGTTTTTTGACAAAACAAAAACAAACCTAAAGGAAACATAAAACCCTGCATCCTTGTTGCTTTTTCTGAGTCACGGTGATTTTCAGCCTGTGGGTGGAGTGCTCCTGTCGGGATGGAGTGTGGGAAGGAAAGTTCTTGCAGAGGCCACTGTGCTCAGTAAGCTTTCCAGGCCTTCTGGTGACTGCAGGCGGAACAGAGCATGCTGGCTGCCTGTGAGAGGTGCTGTCACTTTCCAACAGGCAGATGCGCATACTGTAGGATGGCTGCAGTTAAGATTTCCCTACGAAATTAAATTAAGTGAAAATTCCTCCAATTATCTGATTACTAGTGGATCTTAGTCACATTTTTTTCTCTACTGCTTAATAGTGAGTGGATGAGCGTGCTGGAGAGCTCTTGAAAGCACTGGAAGTTAAAAAGGAGACTTTCTTACAAGCAAAGTTTTGGGAGCCAAATACTTGTGACATAGATGCTTATCCTCTAGGCTAAAATCACCATCTCTGCTCTAAGAATTGACATTAGCAGTTTAGGAGAATTTTCAGCCTTTGTTTCCCTCTTTGGGGCTCAGTTTTGATGACATTTTATTTCCAGTGTAATTCCCCAGCACAGCTCCAGGGAAGGGCTGGGAGCCAGTGGTTTGTTTATCTTTCAGCTGGCCAGGAGAAACTCCAGGATTCCTCTACAGGACACATGAGGACTAGAGCAGAATGCAGACAAAACAGGATATTACTTTCTGATTTAGTTACATGAGAGAATTTCCCCAAAGGCTCTCGTGTTGCTTCTGCTAAATAATCTACATAGCAAAGTGGCCCCAGACCTGCTCTGGGACCCCTTGGCACATTAGCATGAAGGGGCGTTGCTCCAAAAGAAGGGATTCCCAAAAGGTTTGACCAAAAGTGGAGAAGACGCTGGAGGGAGCAATGATGAAGACACCTACTTATGCAGAGCACTTGGAGCATGGCTTTGAGAGGAAAGATGTATGTTGTAGACGTTTGCAAAGACTCAAGCCCTACTGTGATGAGGCAGGCGTGTGACCAACTCAAGCTAGAGAGAAATGACTCACGCTTGGGTTTCAAAGGCATTGTCAGGAGGTTAGCCCCCAGCTTTAGCTTCCACGTCAACGTGGACTAAGACATAGGCAACTTTGAATGCCCTGAACTCAACCTCCGAGGGTCCTTCTCATTGCCCATAGGAGAGAGTTCAGGTCCCCTCAAGTTCCTAACTAAGTTTACAGCCTCTTCTCTCATCGTAGACCCCCATGCACCCAGGTGGCTCCTCCCTGGCAAGTTTCATTTGGTCCCTGAACTCTCTTGGCTTCTTCACAGGCCTTGGGGTGTACAGGTCTGTCTGAAATGTCCTTCTCTACCTGGTCTTATTCTCGAAGGGGAAACCTTTCTGAGACGCCTTCCCTAGTTTCTTGGGCAGGCAAATTGCTTGGCATGTAGTAAATGCTCAGTAAATTTTAGATTTTATTCTTCCGCATTCTTTCTCACCCCTGGGTTCCCACAATCCCTTGTCTTATCTGTTAGGGCTCCAAGTCCCTATAGCACCATTGTTTGTGTATCTTCCTCCCTTATTCGTCTGCTTTTTACGTAGAGTGTTCAGCACAGTCCTAGCACACGGTTTGCTAAATGACTCAGGTTTAAACCCAGGTTCCAGAAAGCGCCATCAAAAAACACATTAGAAGACAAGGCAGAGCAGAATGAGGGAGGGTGGGCGCTGGGCACTGGAGCTCCAGCCTCGAGGGACTATGCCTTCTCTGCCCTGGGAATTTGCTTTAAGACAGGGATATTTAGATTTAAAGAAGAATTTTTCGGTGCACTCAATTTTTTAACCTTGCCAACTCTTAGGACCTTTCAAGATCCCTGACCCAGGTGAAACATGTTTGGGGGCTGCCAGTTTCCATCTCAATTAGAGGTGACAAACAAGTGTTGACCGGGGTCTAGATGACCAGCTGCTCTGCTACCCCCAGGCTAGGACAGCTGCTGTGGGTGTTTCTGCCAACACCAAGTATAGGAGCACATTCTTTATCCTCTCCACAGTCCCAGCGGCGCTACCAGACCCATCTGAGGCCTTCCCTTCTCGGGATAGGGACACGCGCTCAGTCCTGCTCAGCCCAGCATTTCCAAAGCTGTTGACTCATGGTGCCTCTTCCTGGAGCACTTCTCTCCCACTATGGTGCCAGTGCTCCATGAGAGCTATTCCGTTTAACTCGACACGGGGCCGCCTCTACAGAGAAAATAAGGCTTAAGGATCTTCTGGGTGACAGAGACACTCAGGGAGCATGGAGGAGGTTAAAGCAGGGGCCCTTGGACTCTGGAAAAACCCAGAGGGTTTGAACGAGTAGGTGTACACTCAGACTTTACGGAAACTGCAGGTAGTGCAGGGAAAGGGGCGAAGAAGAGACTGGGCAGGGAAGCCCGTGCTGAGGAGAAACTCCAGGGCCGTATTAGCACTAGGTTAGGAGGGGACGGGCTGGGCAGCTGTTCTCTCTGCAGGATTTCAGCAGAGTCGCCTCCCCTGGGCAAGGCACAGGTGTGGCTAACAGAGAACAGAGCTGATGATCTCAGAATCCTTAGAAAGCACCTATTTTCAGGCCTCCCTGGTGGCGCAGCGGGTTAAGCGCAGCACTATGAAGCCATCCAGAGCCACTGCAGCAAGAGTTCAATACTCGGCCAGGGAGCTTCCCACATGGGACAGCAGACCCCTCCTGCCTCGCCCACTGCTCCTCTCAGCAGTGTATTTCAGTTGATCTGTCTGTTGTGCTCCCCTGACTCTTTCTCTGGTAAATCTTCTCACCAACCCACCTCTGGCCTACACCTCAACATAAATAATCTTTAAAAAAAAAAAAAAAGAAATCACCTATTTTCACCATGAGTTTAAAAACTACATTCAAAACATGCAGGCCAGGATCAGAAAGGACCAGCAGGTGGGTTGTTGCCGAGCTCCGCCTGGCATCCTCAGCTGAGAAGCTTGTTTTCCTCATAACATCCCTTCTCCCTCCAGCCTTCCAAACCCTCGATGACTGGCTGCTGCTTGCTGTAGCCAAGCAAATGCGAGAAGTGAGGCCCACAACTGGTCAGCTCCAGGGGAGCTTACTGACTGAGGAGACTCACCCCAAATAAACACAATTCAGGGGGCTTGAGATTCCTAAATGTCACAGCAAGGCAAATTCCAACCCCTTGCAACTTTATGAACGGTCATGATTAAAAGTCAATCTGGGGCCTCCCTGGTGGTGCAGCGGTTAAGCGCTGCGCTGTGGAACTGTCGGCAGCAGCGCCTCGAGTTTGATGCCCGGCCTGGGAGAATCCCACATGGCGCGGCAGACCTCTCTTGCCTCGCCCGCTGCTCCCCTCAGCAGTGTGTTTCTGATCTGCCTGTTCTGCTCCCCGCCGTCTCTGGTGAACTCTCTCGCCGCCCCACACCTCTGGCCTGTACCCCAGCTTGTATGCATAAATAAATAAATCTTAAAAAAAAAAAAAGTCAATCCGCAAGCCTGGGCAGCACCCACCCCTGGGTGAAGGTCGCACCGTCTCCTGTGCTGCAGCACCCCTTGATCAGGGTCACTAGGCCAGGCATGTACCTCCCTTAGGTTGCCTTCTCATGGGGACAGGCTGATGGTTGGACGTGGTCGTGGGGACACTAAGCCCCAGAGGTGTTCTGGGAGGAGAAGGTTGGCGTCCCAACGGCACTAGTGACAGAGGGTCCCTGGATTTTCTCCAGGCCCTTTTGGCTGCAGCCAGTGAGCCCAGCTAGGACAGGCAATGACACATCCTTCCAACCTGAATGGGGCTCATTATTCCAAACGGGTGCCAGTTGGCATGGTTGGAAATAAATATATCTGCGTGTTGTCAGCAGTGTCGTCTCAGCTCCTACTCTGCAGAATTTCAGATGCTTCCCACCTCACTGTTGCTGGGGAGCCTGTTGTGGGGTCAAGCACCAGGCCTGGCTCCGCCTTGGACAGATGCGGAGGTGACGGTGCCAGGAAGCCAGGCTATGAGGGCTGGAGCACCAGCTGAAGGGAGGTGTCTGTTGGTGGGGTGCTGGCTGGGGTGTTCTGGGGGCTGCATGTCTGAGCAGTCACCGCAGATCTTTGGAACTCAGACCGGCTTGGTTTTGATTTGCATTGTGCTGTTGAATGCGTTTGGGCACCTTATTCTAGCTTCACTTCCCTCCTCTGCAAAATGAGCAGAGTCTCTCTGCCTACCTACTTTGAAGAATTGTTGAGGATGTCTGAAATAATGCACAGAAATCTCCTCGCACATGTGTTATGGTGGTGGGAGAACTATGAGGGCTCCACCTGAGTGGAGTAACCAATTACTGTGCAAAAATGAACAATGATATAAGAAAACAAATTTAGGGAAAAAATGAAATAAGGTCAGTAGTGGTTAAAAAAAATCACCTAGCCCAGTGTCTGTCTTTGCATCGTAGGGTGTTAGTCCCGGTTATCACTAATCGAAGTACAACCAAAGAAGCTGTAGTCACTTTCATGGTCTGGATATCACTGTCCTGCCTGGTTCTGCCTTCTGCTCCACTGTGAATATTTGTCCTCGGGTTCAGTCTAGCTGCGTAGCCCTGAGGAGAAGATGATGGCTTACAGCTGCAAAGCACCGACTGTGTGCTCCCTTCTGCTCTAGCACTTTGTACATGCAGACTCACTGGATCCTTACCACAAGCCCTCAAACCTGCTCAGATGACTAAGCTGAGGCACAGAGGAAGGGCCCCCATTTCCATGTGTCCAGTGAGTGGATATGCCAGCATTCATACCCAAGCAACCTTCCCCGAGAGCTGCACTGTCCTGCTGCCTCTGGCAAGGCATCGATACCTGCCCTGCATGCTCTTAACTCACTGCAGGAGAGTCTGTCACAGATTATGGTGTAATCATAGATGTCACTTTATTTATGTTTTACATCATTGCTCATTTTTGTACAGTATTTGATTTTCCCTCTTAACTCCCTGTAGTTGTCTCACCACCATAACTCCCATGAGCCATCTCTCCTGTCCCTTGTGCTCTTCCCTTCTCTCTTTTGCTCCCCCTCCATTGCTGTATGCCACAGATCTAAGGTCGGCTTGCAAGTTTTGTCTTTTTCTTGACCCTTTGTTTGGCTTCTCTATATTCCCCATATAAGTGAAACCATCGGATATTTACTTTTTTCCTTCTGACTTATTTGTTTAGTATAATCCCTTGCAGCTCCATCCATGTTGCTGTAAATGGCATGAGTTTATCTTTTTTGATCACTGAGTAGTATTCCATTGTGTATATATACTACAGCTTTTTGAGCCATTTGTCTATTTTGGAGCATTTGGGTTGTTCTTTGGTTATTGAAATAGTGGAAAATTGAAATCTCTTGGCTATTGAAAATAGTGCTGCAATAAACATAGGAGTGCAGGTTTCCTTTTGAATTAGAGTTTTTGTGTTGTTTGGGTAGATTCCTAGGAGTGGAATTGCTGGGTCATATGATAGATTGATTCTTAGTGTTCTGAGGAATCTCCACACAGCTTTCCATAGGGGCTGGACCAGTTTATACTCCCACCAGGAGTGGAAGAGGGTCCTTTTTCTCCATAAGCTCACCAGCATCAAATGCCAGCTTTTAAATAGACCTTATAACGTCATTGATTTCTGTGTTTTCAGATTTGCATGGTATTCCCATTTTGCATACGGGCCCTGGGGACTCAGAGAGAGAGGCTCCTAGGCCTTCAGGAAGCCCCTGTTTACTCTGTGGAGCTCAGTGCTGTTGGGTGATGCTCAGCACAAGAAACTCCCCTTCCCAAGCAGCTGAGTCGATTGCTCCCAGCTCACGTCTGTGCTGGGCTTGGACCAGCTCTCTGCCTATCTGTGGGAATAACCTATTCCCTAATTTATTTTCACCTGGATGGGTTTTAAAAATGATCCTCTTTCTAGGCAGCCAAAACTTTAAAGAAATACTTTCCCATATATATTCATAGAATTCCCTTCCTTCAATTGGAATTAAATGAGGTATACAACATTGATTTTTTTTTTTTTTTTTTTGCTGCTAAAACACACGTAACATGACTACAATAAAATAGCTGAAAGCACTGTTGTTTCAGGGAAGAATTCCTGGTTGTCACTTGCCTGAGTTGGGCAGGTGACAGTCATAAAAGATCCAGAGTGAATGGACTGTGAATGCCCTGAAGCCTGTGTTCTGTTCCTAGATCCTCTCAGAAAATTCTTCTATTAGGGCCACCTCTGGCCATTAAACGGTCCCACCCCACACTGTTCATCCTGCCCTACGTTCCCTCCTCCCCTCTTTAAGGAGGTTACATGTTTCTTCCAAACTGCCCCAGCCAGTGAGTAGTCTGAAGACGTGGGGGTCTTGAGATGCAGGGAAAATAATCCAATTTGTTGTGAAGATGAAATGGGATAAATCACAAAGTCATCAAAACCTTCCTCCAGCTCAACTTGGAGGCATGCTCTCTCTCTGGAGCCTCTTGCTTAGTGCTTCTTCCTTATTAGAGCAAGATTTTTCCAAGACTTATCTCCCTCTCAGAAACAAGCGAGAACACTAACCATGACAAATGCGTTCCTAGAAAACCATCTATCTAAGAGACTCTGTAATATACAATTCCAAATATATATGTGATTACCTAGTGGAACGTCTTAATTTGAATGATGGGGCTTACCAGCACATGTGTTCAAGTGATTACTTTTATTTCTGAATATTTTTGAAAAATGGCCTCCTGGAAACCATCTCAACTTGTTGGTAAGGAGAAGTTGTGTTGTCTGGGCCTCATATGCAGATAGTCTAAAGTGTGATGTCCTGCAAAGATGGCAAGAGTTCCAATTCTGTACACTAAACCAGCTGCTTAACCTTAAAGAAGAGTGAAGTTTTCTGAGTTTTGATATACTGCTCTTTAGAAAGAAATTGGGATAGTAATACAAAGACATAGGGTCACCATGTGTATAAAAAGAAAAAAAGCAGCTTGTAAATTTAAAATGATAACCAATTGTTCAGAATGAGGTCCCTCCATTTGAGAAAAGTGGAAGAGACTGGATCATTTCTTGCCTTCAAATGATCCCCCTTCCCTGCTACCATGACTTCCTGGAATTCCTGTAACCGTGGTGCCTTGGAGTGAGGGATGTAAACCTGAAAATGCTGCTAAGCTGTGTAATGTCTATTTCTAGAAGTAGGTACTCATTAAGACCAAATCCTTCTTCTAGGTTTATTTGCCCCATTGCTTACTAGTGATGTTTGTTGTGCAACAGGCTATTAAATTGGCCCACTTTCTGGATTCAAACATCCAAAACAAAATGCCAAACACCTTAGAGCAGATTGAGGCAGGCAAGTTGAGAGAAAGGATTGCACTGGGAATTCTTCCACTCTCAGTGGAGTAAGGATAAGGGAATGCTTCTCAGAGATTGGATTTGGCTTTCATGGGAAAGGATAGACCTTTTGAATCCCACCCAAGAGAACTGCCCAAGGAGCCATGTGACCCCAACAGGAGTGGACCACCTGATGCCCTGGGAGGAGGAATTAAAATGTCTGACTGAGAAGAGTTAGTTACTTCCTTGCAGTGAACCCCAATTTCCTTATCAGGGCAATTGCAATCCAAGGACCCCACTAGGATCATATCTGAGGTCTCAACATATTCTAAGGAGAAGTTGTTAGTAGGGTATCTCACATGCCCCCGGTACTATCCCTAGGTTAGGTTTGTGCAGGCAAGAGGAGGTTTTCTGCCCCTTCTTTATCCTCCTCCTGCATTCCTCTTATCCAGCCTTCAGTTCTGCAGGCTCAGAGGTGACCTGGGAGGAAGGCAGAGACAGAGGAGAACAAAGTGCAGCAGAAATAAATCAGCTATCCACTCACCCTCTGGAAATTTTCTGGTTCAGGTAGACTGGAACTTGAGAAGGGGGAACAGTTTTAAACTGGTTAAAAATATGAAATTATCTGAATATGTCTCAGGAATGAGCATTTAAATTTTATTTTGTTCATTAAATTTGTTAATTCTATTGAAATCTATTTTAAATTCTGTTTTGCCTGATATTTAAAATCACAACACCAGAACTCTTTGTTTTTTGCCTTGTTACCATCATTCTTTGTGTACAAGTTTTTCTTTAATTAATTCTTTTGTAAACAGCAGAGAACTTTGTATTGGTTTTGTATCTAATAGAAGAACATTTATCTTAAAAATTTCAGAGCAGGAAACATCAGAGATAAAGAGAGGCATTATGTAATGACAAAGGGGTAAAAATTTCCGAGAAAACATAGCAATCTTTATTGTGTATGTGTCTAAAATCAGAATTTGTCAAATTTTGTGAGGTAAAAACTGATAGAATTGCAAGGAGAAATAGATATAGAATTGGAAACATCAGTGACAGGTACAGGTGAGTAATTGATAACAGTCATAAAATCATTAAGGATATAGCTGAAATGAAAAGCACCATCAAGCAAATAAATCTAATTGAGATTTATAGATTGCTTCATTCCACAACAGTAGAATATACATTATTCTTAAATTCACATGAAACATTTAGAAATATAGATACATTCTGAGCCATAAAACTCACTGTAAGTAATTTAAAATAGAATAATACATGTATGCTTCCAGAACACAATGAAATCAAACTAGTAAACTTGAAAGTAGCCAGCAAACCCCAAAATGCTGAAGATCAAATAACACACTCCTTGATTAAAAAATATATCTTAGAGAAATTAGAAAATATTTTAATTAAATAAAACAGAAGTATAGCTTATCAAAATTTGTAGAAGCCAGCAAAAGCAGTATTCAGAGGGAAGTTTGTATTATTGAATAAAAAGGTTATAAAAGAGGAAAGATGAATTAGTTATCTAACTTTAATTTTAGGAAACTAGAAAAGAAAAAATTAAATGTAAGATAGGCAGAAGAAAAGAAATAATGAAAATCAGAACAGAAACTAATAAAGTAGACAACAGGAAGATAATAGAAAAAGTCAATGAAATACAAAGTTGCTTATTTGAAGAGATCTAAAAATTGACAGATTTCTAGTTAAAAAGAGAGAAGACACAAGTTACTAATATCAGAAATTAAAGAGGGGTCTTTACTATTAATTCCATGGATATTTAAAAGGTAATGGAGGAATATTATGAACAACTGTATGGCCACCAATTTGATAAATGAGATGAAATAGACCACGAACTAAAAAACAAAACAAAACTGTGTTTTAATTGATGAGTTTATACATTCATAGTTATTTTACTTATAAATTTGTATATTTTTGCTCTTTGTGTTTTCTATTTATCTAAGTTTTTCTTTTTCTTTTTCCTATCTTCTATTGAATTAAATACCCTCCTCTCATCTTCCTATTCGTTGGGGGCTGTTTATTCTGTTACTAGTATTGAAATAGTTTACCTTTATGGAGACTAGCAGACACTAGTAATTATACCTTATGCCTGCTAGCCTCTTCTTTTTTATTAGTAGAAAGACTGATTTCAGTTGAGACGTCTCTGCCTGGATTAAAGACTGCACGCCCCAGCTTCCCTTGCAGCTACCTGTGGCTACAGGTGACCCTGTGATTTCAAATCCTGGAGGTTACAACTGTCTCAGTAACAGTTCTACTGGAGTCATGGACTCAGAAACCTTATTTGCATGATGTCCAGAGAAAACGAGAGAGAGAACAGAAAAACAGAGACAACTCTTTGGAAGTTAAAAAAATAATAATTTTTGAGGTGCAATTCATACAACATGACATTATTTTAAAGTGAACAATTTAGTGACATTTAGTAATTCACAGTGGCTTGCAAACACCATCTATAGCTGGCTCCTAACAGTTCCATTCTCCGGAATAAAACCTTGTACCCATTCAACAGTTTCTCCCCACACCCCACTTCCCCCAGCTCTCTGGCAATCACCAAGACACTTATGGCTCTATGGATTTATCTGTTCTGGATTTTTCTTATGAGTGGAATTGAGGAGTTTGTTTTTTCTTGTAAAGGGAACCCAGGAATGAGGCAATAAAAAGAGAGGACGATGGGGTCACGGAGCTAAAAGTAAGACCTCATGCTCTTTGTATCTCTGGTTTGAAGTTGAAATCTTTGCCTTTCTCAGTGAAGTGCAGAGAAATCTCTCCACTTGAAATGTCATCTCTGCAGCATCCTGTTTAAACAGTTCTAGGCCCTTCTAGTTTCTCTCTGGCTCCCAGCCTTCCTAATGTAGGCTGTTGAGATCATGTTGCAATGCCTTTAAAGACCCCACCCCCTTTTTGTACTACCCTTTGTAGTCCAGTCATGCATGAGTGTTGACCCCTGGAGAGGTGAAAGCTGCTAAGCCTGGCCCACTCTGTGTGTCTCACTGACACTGTCAGAGGGCAGTCAGGGTGGGCTCATGGGTCTATCACATCCTCTCAGCTGGAGCAACTGAGTTCTCCCCAGGTCACGCAATGCATTGGTTTTTCAGTGTACAGCGATGCTCACAGATTAATTACAGCCACTGTTTATCAGACACCTTTTTCTTATTTTGTGCTATGCTGAGTGCTCTTTATGCACAACCACTTTGTGAAATGGGTGCTGTTATTCTAGTAATGCCATTTTGCAGTTGAGGGAACTGAGGCTTATAGCAACTAAGTAACTTACTCGATAAAACAGTCGCAGTGGATGGGACACACATTAGTTTGATTTTAAGACTTGGTTTAGTTGCTGCACTGAGTTCCCTGCATCTTACCTAAAATTTGATGCCATCTGCAAGATGATGCCTAAAATTTGATGCCATCTGCAAGTGCAGTATACCACGCAGGGCTTGGCACGAGAGCCTGCACGTTCCCTTTGAGGAGGCTGGTCATGTTTTGTATCCTCCTATTGAGATCAACTCGAGTGACTCAATGTTTCCTTGTGTTTTGTTTTGCACTTAGAATCGACTGGATGTTACCCTTGGTACCAAGCCAGGGGCTCTTTTCTTTTTCTCATATTTGCATTCGGTCATTTGAAGGTTGCATTCTGTCCCTGTTTACTCCCCAGTCTGGTTTGACGGTCATGGCCCATCTATTGCTATTGACTTACTATTTCCTCACTTGACATTTCATCAGCCTCATTTCTCACTTCCCACCCTGGGGATGAATGTTCAAGTGCAGCTTTTCACACTCTCATTCACACTTGCTCGATCTCCCCCTGCTTCTCAAGACTGGTGAGCACAGATGTCTGCTGTGGGCTCAGCAGCCCCCCTCCCACCTGTGCCCCTCAACCTGAGGCTGTGCTCCCCCATCCTGCTGCGTCTGACTACACAGGGCTGTCTTCCTAAAGCCCTTGCCAGGAAGAATGGGCACATCATGACCAGTCTGCCTTTTATGGGCATCTGAGACAAACTTGGGAACTTCAGGCTGTGTTCAGTGTGCAGTATTGGTGGTGAAGGAAATTTCATCCTGTTTTGGCAAACTCGCAGGTGGAGACAAAGTAGATGGGTGATGTTTCACAAAGATAGGGCAAGTGTTATTTCAAGGTTTGTCTCTATAAGGTACTTGGTTGTAGAAGAGATCATTTAGGAAACTGGGAGAAGGGCATAGGGTTCTATGTACTATTCTTAAAACCTTCTGTGAGTCTCTATTTCAGTAGAGATGGCAATTTTAATAACAGTAATTTAAAATATTTTTTAAAAACCTGTCCACTTTTGTATTAATATCTATATTTATGTAATCTTACACCAATCTTACTACTGATTTATAATTGGGAACTTGGAGTTGCCAATCTGGTTATGACTTTAAGTACTCTGTGGCTTTGGATTGTCCTATTCTCTAAAAATACATTTTGAACAATTTTTTGAGATATAATTCACATGAGCTCCTTTCCTGGGGCCATTTTATACAAACTGTGCATTTATCCTGAAATTCCTGCTTTTACTACATGTTAATGTGGCTTTAGGTTTTTATGTATGATTCAATAAGTTATTTTTTAGATTTGGAAATACTAAAAAATGTTCGCTGTAAATGAATGGCAATTGCTTCTTCACTTTTCCACTACTTCTGCATAGGCATGTTTCATAGGCACACCCTCAGAGAGTGGGGGAAATGTGTATATAATTTACAAATATTTCCTCCCATTCTGTGGGTTGTCTTTTGTCTCTCTTGACAGTATCATTAACAGGCACATCTCTTGAAATTTCAAAATCTTCATGAATATATATGAAAATATGATAACTAAAACTCACCCCCAAGAATTTTTAGAGGTACTATAGGTAAAAGCTAAAACATTTCTGCCAGAAGTTGTCTCTCTTGCTGAAGGTTGGATTCAGTACTTCTTGGGAAAGCCTATTCTTGGGGAAACCTATTCCTTTACTCTGGCAGAATCACCTAAATAGACCATTCAGCTGCATAAATATAAACCGAGTCCTGACTCACTGTGTGGACTTGACAGTTTTCTTAATGCCGAGGCTTTAAACAGAGGAGCTGGGTTCTTCAAGTTAATGTAAACTCCTGTGTATGTTTTAGTCCAAGCAGTGTCTTTGCAGATTTGCTTTTGTTTATTTAGTGGTGGAGTGGGTGGGGAAAAATGTTTCTGTTTGTGTTATGCCTGTACCATGGCTCTTTCTGATAGAGATGGATAGTATTTGTTTGTCTAAGGGCTGTGCATGAAAGACAAGCACAGAGAAGAGAAGCCCTAGGAGCTGTTTTCACAGGCGTCTTCTGCTGCTCTGGGCTCCCCCAGTGGCCCAACTGTCACAGTGTAGTTCTGAATTGGACACAGAGTGGTTCTCCCCTTTCTGTAGTTGGGGGTAGGGGAGAGAGTGCACTTGTGGAGGACACCGAGGTGGCACTTCGGGAACAAATATTGGTGTTTCCACAAAGGCACCTTCAGTGTTAGATACAGGGAGGGTCCTTCAACAACTTTGAGATGTGCAATCCAGGAGGAGATAGAGCAGGAGAGAAAGGGAAGGAACAGAGCAGACAGCACATGGTGACTGAAGACACAAAGCATGACATACCCCTGAAACAATGGGGGTTCACTTGGAAGAGGAGGAGTTTGAAGTTTAACAGTCAAGTCTAGTCAATGTAATTTGTGCCTTACATGCTCATGTAACTGAGGTTTTACCCACAAGTCACCTTTGTAATGAAGGGTTTGGGTGGGCAGTCATAGACTGGCAGCCAGGAGGCATATTTAATCACTCTGTGAACAAATTTAGTTTGATCAATGCAATCTTTTTATTAGATCTGAACTTAAACGTCTATGTCAGTTTGCTACAGACCTTACCACTCCCTATTGTCTTATGTAAGCCTGAACCATACATTTATGCCACCCCTTTATCTCCTGTGGATAGTTGAGTTGTCCCTTGATTTGAGTCTCTAAAATGACTTTCTGATGCTCTGTGATTCAGAGTGATCTTGGTAAGAGGACTTTGTATATTTGAGTTCTTGCTGTGGACTTACAGACTCAACCAAGTGGTTCTCTATTTGGAGATGGGGACACTCCCAGTGGCCAGTAGTCCATTGTGATTTTGGGAGTTTACTGTTGTTTTACCATTTTTCCTGCTATTTTTATATTGAGCCAATCAGCCCACAGGTGAAAACTTCCTGGAGAAAGTCAAGATATATATCCTTTGGCAGACTGGTACACCAAGGGTTATCCCAGTCCCTAAAATCCAAAGCTATTTCTAGGACAGATTCCATTCCCTGTTTTTAATTTACACCAGAAGTTTGAATCCATGTCAACTTGTTTCTCCATCAGGAATTTTTCTCATCTCTAACAAATGCACCCTTGATGATTGACTATATTTCAACTATCGGTGAGCAGGTGGCAAAGGTATCTTCTGGGTAAAGTCTCTTGAAGTTTGACCACACAGGAGCTGTCTATGCTATATCAGAAGGCTGACCCTGAGAGTTAAAGGGAAATCATCCAATGAAAAAGTGACTTCTATTTCTACCTTTCCAGTGACAGTACAAGTGGACAGTACACGCTACAAGTGGATGGTGTCCTATACATTTTGAAATCATGGCATGTAATTCAAGCTCTTAGGAGATCATCAGGCAGAAAGAATTATTCTGATTTTTCACAGAAGGGAGAAACCCAGAGAACTTTAGAGCTTGCTCAGAGACACATGGATACAGAAGCTATTGAAATGTAAAACTTAATGGGTTCTTGTACACAGTATGTTCAAATGCATATTTGTAGGGACATTGAATTTACCCTAAACTCTTTCTCATGAGTAATATTTATACAAGACTCTTGAGTTCCTACTTTTATGCTTTTTCCTAGTTGTCCTCTTGATTTGGATATCTGTAGATAGCATAGCAACTGTGAGACAGAGAAAGCTGAACCCAGCATACCCAAGCTCAGTTTGGGGTACATCTCTATGATAAATTACTGGAGGGATTTTCTCCAAGAAAAGGTTAAGTGTGGTGGTATTGAGAACTGTTGGCACATAAGAACCATAATAAAATCTATGTATTATAAAAAAAGAAGACAGTCTGCTGTGAACTTGATCTAATAGAATCAAATCAAATAATGTCCATAGTCACATAAACAGGACATAACAACTGCAATTGCTGATCAGATCATTCCCCTGCAGATAAAAGCTGTCTCAAGAGACTGACCATGTTTTGTATTAGCAATGCGACTATTAGCAATCCCCTTCCTGGGGAAGGAAGGGATTTAAAAGTGCATCAGCTGAAAGTGTGTGAAGTTCAAAGCCAAGAGTAAGAAAACGATTACAAACAAGACATGTCTTGCGCTATCGCAGCTTGACCCCCCCAAAAGTGGGGATGGTTTACATAAGCAATAGGGCTCCTGGAAAGAAAGAAAGACAGCTCATGTGAAGATGCTTAGGGGAAATTAAATTTTCCAATGAAAGAGAGAGTTGCAGTGTTTGAACGAGCACGGTGGGAACACACCTTGAAAAATATCACAGGACCCTTCAAGACAGGCAGACCTTGGGATGGGGGTTTTTCCCACTGAAGGTGCCTACCTGAGAGACTTGGCAAGAGGAAGTAAGCTTGTAGACTTGAACTTGTGGTGTTGCTGTGAAGTTCAGTTTATTAACTTTAAGTATACCCTTAAACAACACTGAGAATTTTGATTCTGTGAAAATATTGACTGTTTACAATCATGAGAGCGTGAATTCTAAGAAATGGTACAATACTAAATTGTCAGCCTCTGACAGCTATAATTAAGGGATAAAGCTCTCATTCAGCAGAAACAACTGGCTGGAAGAATAAACAAGATTCTCATTAGGGACTTTTCAAGTTCATTTTCTTCTGCAGCTCATCAGTGGAGCAACCCTGGGTTAGGCCAGTGAGCATGTGGAAGGGGTTGCCAGGCCACTTCTTTGGTCTGCAGTTCTGATTTTTGGTCTCTCACTCATCCCTAGGTTTTCTCCTACACTGTTTGTCAGATTTTTCATATTCTCTTTAGGTACGTGGGCAAGGCTGGCAGCACAGGTCTGCCAAAGGTCTTTTTTTTTTTTGAGAGGGAAGAACTCACTCTAGGGAAAGGAGAGCTGAGGAGCAGCTGAGGACATGCTGGACAAGTGCAGAGGGGAAGAGCAGTCGCATATTCACATGCTGGTCACGCAGTTGTCCATTGACCCAACAGCTGTGGGTGCAAATCCAAGTCACTGCTGGATTCATATCCAAGTCCTGGGTGAGGAAGCTGCAATCAAAAATAAATAAAAATGAAAAAGTTTGGGTTGCTGAAATCTCCATGAGCTGCTGAGAACCCAGGATGTCTGCAAAAAAGTGCCAGCAGAACTGGCAGATCGTCCCCTTGTTGCTGATTTGGTTTTCTTGGTGTGTATATTGCAGGGAGGGGACAATTAGCAGATACAGTGGGGACACGGACAAGCATGTTCTTCAATTGCAGAAGCAGCTGCATCTTCCATGGGCAAGGACAGGGTACCAGGCCTTTGCCACAGAGCCCCACCCTGCAGCATAGCTGCTCCTCTATCTTGGCAGCAGGGAAGGTCTTCATTATGGATCCTGAGTGAGAGAGAAAAGTGGAGAAGGGCGGTGCGAGTGTGTGCAGTCAGAGCGCCAGTTTGTGCCTTCCCAGAGTCATGTGGGAAGATGTCAAGGGCCTTGGCTCTCTGAAGATTGGGCTTGAGGAATGCTGACTTGCTGCACTCTCACTGAACCCCAGGTAGGTGTGGGCTGGGGGAGCATGGTCATACATCAGAGGAGAGGAAAGCCTGGTTATGTGCTTAATTTTAGGGGCAGGATTGATGCATAGAACAGTAAGTGGCTGCAAAACCTCATCCACTCTGGTCTCTGCCTACTTCTTTGCCTTTGATTCCTATATCTCTTAACCCTGCCCCCTAAGTGGCAGCAGGACACGCCTACACAGTCTTGCTCATAGCCCTTTCCTTGCTGCTCCTTATAACGGAAAGATCTTCGTGTAGTTGACTTTGCAACATTCAGGTCTTCAGAGCAGCCTCCCTAACCAGCCCCTCTCCAGAACCTGCCCCAACTGCGGCTAGCCCTTAGCTCTTGAGTGTCTTTGCCATGTCTGCGATGATTCCCCGTGCCTGTGGCTAGTCCCCCTCCGTGGCGGCAGCGAGCTCATACAGTGAGTGCTTGACTAAGAAGTGTGCACTATATGAAAAAGCTGTTAGGGTGATAGCTGTAGGAAGCTTGAGATGTGAATCGGGTCTGCTGTCTAGAAGGCGAGAACCGGAACCGCTCACGTGAGAGATGGCCCCCAGAACCCCTGCACACAATCACACGTGCACAAAGATGCCAGAGCGAAAGAGCTACCCACACAGTGTAGAGAGTATGACTCGGATATTTTCATGACACTTTTCTGAACGATAACGATCGAAGTGTTTTGTTCTATTCAAAATGGTCCTTTTTCACTTATATGGGCAACATAGAGAAACCGAACAAAGGGTCAAGAAAAAGACAAAACAAGCAAATGGACCATAGATTTGAAGCAGACAGCAGGGGAAGGTGAGGGGAGGGGAGACCACCGAGGACTATGGTGATGGTCACGGGCGCTATAGTGGTGCGAGAACTACAGGAACCACACCTGAGGGGAGAAATCAAATACCGTCCAAAAATGAACGATGATGTAAGAAAAGTTTTTAAAAATTACCTAAGTTCTAAAAAAAAAAAATACATCCTCAATGATCTCTGTCAGAAGGAGAGTCTCTTCGGGAAGGGATACTTGTTCCTAATTTGTATAAAAGCTCCACATGAGCTGGCAGTGACCCTGCCATGCAAGCAGGTCTAGGAGACGGGGAGGAGCCTCCTCATGTGACAAGGAAGAGGTTGGTCCCCTGTAGTTGAATGACTCATGTCTTGAGAGCCAGGCAAAGGCCTCTTTGTGTTAGTCCATCAGGAGCCTTTACAGATCCCAGTGGGATGGAGGGTCTGCTGCCCGCACAGGTGCCCGGGAAGACGTCTAAGAGGTTCGGAATGAGCAAAGGCATCGGGGGCCAGCACCCGCAGCCACACACTTCTGTCTCCCACGACACTGCTGAGCAGGAGGGGATGGGAAGTATCACGCAATGACTGCCGCATGCAAGACTGACAACAGTACCCACAGATGCGTGAGTGAGCTGAGCCCTGATGGACCATCGTGTGGACAGTCCCTCCCGGGCGCTGTCTGTAGGTGACCTTGACTGGCCAGTGCGGGGCAGGTTGGCAGAATTACAGAGACCGTGTACTTGTTCCTGGGAGAATTATAAGCTCAGCCATCTCCTAGGAAACATGGCCCCAGAAGGCAGAGTTCACCTCACAATCAGACTCCACAAGGCCTCGTAGGAGTCTTTTTTATCCAGATGATCTCTCCCGAGGTGGGCATAGTTCACAGAGGAAGAGCAAGCCAAGAATTACTGGTGAAAATGCCTCTGGGTAGAATCAACTCCCTGTCTTCATTTTTCTCTGTTCCTTGGCAGTTTTTATGAACACAACCCACGTATTTTTAGAACTGGTCTTCATTAAAATCACTGAGGACTGAAAACAGGGAAGCAGGCTGGTGCTGACATTACTGCTGAGGGGTCTCCCTTCTTCACCTTGCCAGAAATTCCAGGAACAGGAACTGAGGCCCTGACTCAGCTAGACTTGGTCAGTTCAGCAAGGTGAAGGATGTGGATTCCACCTGACTCTCTCCATCTCCCTTCACCTTCTTTCGTCTTTCTTCTTTCCATCCTTTTCTCTTTCCTCCTCCCCCCGCCCTTTCATCTCTCCCTCCTCCACTTCAGGGTCTAACTGCAGCTGTCACACCAGTGCTGAAGACAAAGATACGAAGGAGAGAACATATCCTTGAGAAGTCTACACTGTAGCCTTTTCTTGTATGCCCCAGAGATAGATTCAGACTGAAGCTTAGGAGTCCAGGGCAGAAGACTTGCCTCAGGATCCCATGCTGCTGGGGCTCACACACAGCTCCTGCCTGGACTGCTGATAGGAGAGCGGTAGGTGAGCCAGGAAGTTTGAGTGAGACCCGCCGCCCTGCACGCCTGGGTCATTAGCAAGGACATAGGACTCACAGAGTCCCGGCCATGGTGTATGTTTCAGGATGAGGAGCTGGCTGTTTGCTGAAGATCTTGTGTGTCTGTGCAAAGGAAGCACAGCTTGCAACCCCTGGGGATGCTATTTGTGTGCCTTTCACTGCCGTGGAGAGGAAGAGGGGGATGGACGATTCCACTGTCTGGGAATAATAGAGCAGATACACAAAATAACTTAGGTGGTGTTCTAACTCCTGCTCACTTCTGATCGTCACACTTGTTCTAGGGAGTTTCTGATCAGAATCTTTCTTGGTCAGGCATCTGGGTCAGTTTCCCTAGTCAAGGTCTTTCTTTTTCTGCTGAATTATGATGATCCTTGATTAAAGTCAGGAGTATTGATTGAATACTTAAGAAGCTGAAGCCACTACTGATTACCTAGGCTCAATCTTCACAATAAACCCTATCAATATGGAAATGCAAGGAAAAGCAAAGCGTAGGGAGGATAAACCCTATAAATATGGAAATGCAAGGAAAGCAAAGCGTAGGGAGGAGAACTAACCTCCCAAAGGTGCTATGGCTTGTAATGGGGAGCTGGGGCTTAACCCCAGGTCTACTGACTCCAAATTCAGCTCTCTTTCAATATGACTTACTACCTCTCTCTGATTATGCTTGTGGATTTCTAGGCAAAAACAGTCCAGAAAACTTCTCAGTGGCCAATCATTTTGTCTTCCTGGCCCTTAGATTTAGAAAAGACTGTTTCCCAGAAAATGAGTAATAGAGTCTCAGTCCCTGGATATCTGGCCACAGTGATTAGCATTATCCGTGCGCACACGAGCATAAATCTATTTCTACTTCTATAATCATGAATTTTGAAAATGGCTCTTGATGCCTGAGAGGTGTGCCGTCTCCTGTCTTATTTGCCATGCCATGCCAATTCGCTAGGCCATTTTCAGCATGGATGCACAGTGACTTCTGACTCGCTGGGCATTGAATTGTGATAGTAGAATCCTTTTTTTTTTTTTTTTCAACTCAAGGCAACTATGGGGAGTTGGATTTTGAAGTTAAGGGGATGAAAATTCGAAATGCAATTTCTAACTTGAAATTATGTTTTGAGCTCCTCAGTGGGATGGATTTTCACTCTTGGCAGGTTTTGTCTTATCATGTAGGATTGGCAGCTCTGCTCAGAACCTCAGAATACGCTGTGGGAAGCTGCCTTCCCACTTTGGTTTCTTACTGCCTCATCCTCTCCTGCCTCTTTCTCCTTTCCTCCAGGGACCCCTCAGAGCAGACAGCAATGCCTCCAGAGTAGTGTGGTGTGCATGCTAGTCTTGTTTTTCTCGTCACTAGCAGAGTAACTTTAGAGAGCTCTCTTAGCCCACTCAGTCTTCATTTCCTCCTGTATGAGGTGGGCATGGTCAGTACTCAACTTTGAGCAATGAGCAGAGACTCAAAGGAGGGAACACATGAAAGTGCTTTGCTAGCTGTAAGTTCAAAAATACTGTTACATAGTTTTTGACTTATACTTTTCTCAACCTGCTTCCTGCTGAGGTTTGCTAGTTTTTCATCAGACTCAAATCTTTTTTTCTCCTACTCCCTCCCCAGCATTGTACAGTTGCTCAGGTCATAGGAACTGGAGAGAAACTAAAGAGCAACACCTCTAGACAACTCCTCCTCCTCCTCCTCCTCCTCCTCCGCACGCAGTGCCAGAGGACAGCGGTCAGCATGCTTGATGGCTGCTCAGTGCTCCTGATGGCCCCTTCCCAGAAGTCACGCAGGAATTGAGCCACTTTGTGAAATGCTGATCCTTCCCTGCATTTGTAGGGGGCACCACACCTCGCCACCTGGAGAAGCAGTGTGGGCTTTTAATCTTGTCTCTGAGAGAGGCAGCTTTCTAACTCTAGCTGGCTGTATTTTGCCCTATGGATCACCAATGGCCAAAAGCCAAGTGAAGCCCAAAAGACATTGGCAAGTTCCAATGAAACTGTCCACTGTGGGCAGTGGCAAAGGACTTCGCCTTTCAAAGGCCATGAAGAATACTTTTTCATCGTCCATACCCAAAGAGAGCCTTAGGAGCCAGAGGGCAAAGAAAATGAGGAGGAAATTACTCCAGTGGCAATATTTGAGTGGAAAAGGCTCTCAAGAGGGTCACAGTTAATGCAAATGCATTCAATGCTCAGGAAGGTGCTGCAGAGAAGAGAGCTCCTCAGCTCTACTTAGTGCAGTGCTTCCCAGACGTACCTAACAGTAGCATCCTGCCCCTTTAGATTCCCCCCACATAAAACCTAAGTGCATTCCACAGATGTACTCTGGGAAGCCACCATACAGTGAAAAGAACTGTAAACCAAGAATACAGCTGTCTTGATCCAGTGAGAGGCCACCATTTAATATTACTTCCTACGTATTCTATTTAATATCTATTCATTTCTATTTAATATCATATTTAATATCATAAATGTCATTAAATGATATTTAATATCATATTCTATTTAATATCTATTCATTTAATATCTATTCCTACGGCACTATTCCACTTATTCCAAGTGCTTCAGGTGTATTAACCCCTCTAATCCTCACAATAATCCCATGATGTATTGTCTTCTCATTTGTATGGAAGCAGAATCTCAGGAACAGGAGGTTAAACAATTTTCCCAAGGTCATGCAGTTACTAGGTGGCACAACTGGGAACTGAGCCCAGGCAGTTTGGCTTCAGTCTTGTTCTTAACAACATCATTACCAAATACCCTTATCTAAGAAAGAAAATAATTAACAATACCACCTTACAGAGTCTAGTGAGATTCCAGTGACATAATGTAGGTGAGTCATCCCTTCATTTGTTGAATTATCTGTGAGATAGATAGAGGTTTCATGTGGGTCAAATGATATGTCATATATGAGGGTGTTCTGCAAACTTAGACTTTCATTTTATATGGGGGGAGGAGGTCTCTTGGCCTGTCAATGAATGACAGATGAGCAAAGCTGTATACTGGCCCTTAAATCCTCTGACGAGGCAAGCAGCCTCCTTGATTGTCTGTTGGGGCACCATGCCCTGATCCAAGAGCTCCTGTACAGACAGCATCTTGTTCTGAATTCTTTTCATGAAAGATAGGGAGGAAATTCTGAGGAAACATTTGCTGACTAGGGGTTACTACTTTTTATTCACGGTACATACTGGGCTTGGAGAGAATTCTGTGGGCAGGGATCATTGGTTATTCAATCAAAGTATGGCCCTCTCTCTCCCCTTCTTTCAGCTACTAATGAGGAGAGTTGGTGGGTGAGGGACGATAGATACCCCAGTTCCATGTGGTTGTTGAGTGAGTTCGACTATCATCAAGCTAATGGAATAATTTTTAAGTGAATTGTCTGCTACTCCCCTAGTTGCCTTCGAATTGCTGGTGGAGAGTGAATGTGTTTCATTCTCCTCACCCGCTCCAAGGCCAGCACACTTTGGCTCAGGATAGAAGGGCATTCAAATCGGTCTTTTCCTTTTTGTAGGGCAACCTCGAGTATGTCATCCTAACGCTAGGCAGGTATCCCCTGCTTTTTGAAAGTTCCTTTCACACCGCTTCATTTTGATGCAAGACCTATGGGGATACCTGTTTTCGCTGACTGAAAGAAGGCTGAAGAGGATTTCTGCTTTTATGACCAAAGGGCATGGGGCTCAGTGTGGGTTTTGCAGCAGTCATTCCAGAGGCAGTGAGACTCCTTCTGGAATGTCTTTAAACAGACTTCGTGAGCAGCTTCTCACTCCTACTTTTACTATACGTTAGATTTTACGTGTTGTTTGGTGTGACTTAGTAGGTTATATTTTGGTCTGGGGAACACTCAAAAAAATTCCGTATGTATTCAAGGTCATCATTTCTTTACTTTGTGTTCTTAAGAACACTCCTTTTTTTTTTTTTAAGATTTATTTATTTATGCATATATGCTGGGGTACAGGCCAGAGGCGTGGGGCAGCAAGAGGGTTCCCCAGAGGCAGAATAGGCAGATTGCTGGAAATACACTGCTGAGGGGGGCAGTGGACAAGGCAGGAGAGGTCTGCTGAGCCATGTGGGAATCTCCCTGGCCGGGCGTCCAACTCGACGTCGCCGCTGCCGACAGCTCCACAGCGCAGCGCTTAACCACTGTACCACCAGGGAGACCCCAGTAACACTCCTTTTTGATAGTAATAGAAATCTGTCCAGGAATGTATTTCCCTAATCAGTTTGTGTTAAAAATATCAAGTTGCCGCTTTTCTTAACTTGGAAAAGTATGAAACACCTTCTTTAATCCTCCCCTTTGTCTTGGTGGCCTCCAACCTTCTCTAGTCAACCTCCTGCAAAAGTTCTGTCACTACTGTGTGAGCTTATTAAGGAGCACATTTACGGTGGCAGTGTCCCTACGGGAAGCAGAGAGGATGGCAGTGTGATGAACTAGCGAGAATATACTTAAAATCATTGTTTCTTCCATAAAAATCAGCTTTCTTCTTTTTTCTTCTTTCTTCTATTTCCTTTCTTGGAGTTACTAAAATGATAAAATCAGCACATTGGTGCTTTTTTTTTAAGTGCAAAGGGGCAGCACTCCTGGTTTCCCACCCCATTCACCAAAGATGAGCCCTGTTGAAAGATGAACAGCTTCTTGTATAAACTTCAAGAAACTTCTATGCCTTTGTAAAGCATTTTTAACTAAGATGAAGCTGTATTTCTCTTGTATGCAGAATACAAAGAAGCAAAACAAAAGAACTGACAGAGCTAAACCAAACAAACCCTGGAGACATCACTGCAGAGTTGAGTCTACCCAAGGGGAGGGTGGAGGTGGGGCCCAAAGGGTAGAGGACTGTGGGCACCTTGGTGCCAGGTGTGGCGTGATGACAAATGGCAAGGTGTGAACCTGTGCCTCTAGACCATGTACAGTGTTGTAAACCAGTGTTACCCCATAAAAAATAATAAAAATACTCAAAGTGGATAATAGTAGTTAATCTTTCTCATTTTATACAAATGATTTCATTTTATACATGCTGTTCTGCAGTTCCTTTTTATTAACACCTAGCCATGAATTAGGAGTTATTTGCATATTTGCATTTTAACACCTTACTCTGAATAGCCCAGAGTTTTGAAATGCTTTTGTTTAAGTTTATACAAATTTAACCAATCTCCTTTTTTTTTTCATTTTTTTAAAAATATATATTTTTATTGTTATTTATGTCTTTTACATCTTGTATTCCCCTTGGGTAGCCCACCACCAATTCACCCGTGATCCATCTCACATTTGGATTCTTTGCAAAGTTCTGATGTTAGAAAAAATGCTGCCAGAGAATTTTTTGTGCCCATAACTTTCTACAGATAATATTGCCTAATCGCCTCTCATAAGCCCACCTGACCTGCCTTGGTGCCCTGTCCATCCATATCTTTGCTGACCAGTTAGCTTTCCAAACCAATAGGTGAAAATGGTCCCTCACTAGCATTGCATTTCATTTCTTCGACTATGAGCAAAGTAACCATTGATCACATTGTCATTGTTTTACTTTTTCACATGTTAGAAACTTGCTTGTTCATATCCTCAGTCATTTTCCTGTGGAGTTGTTGGTCTCTCATGTTAGTGTGTAAAACTCTTGACATTAAAGGAAGTTGACCATTTCTCAGTGATATGTATGGTCAGTAGTTCCCCCTAATATGTTATTTGGCTTCTGATCCTTTTTGTGATGGGTTTTGTCATATAAAAGTTTAAAATTTACATCAAGTGAAACTCAAGGATTTTGGCTTTTTTGTTACCTTTCAGGATTATATTTTAAATAGTCTATATTTTCCAATTTCGTTTTCTAAACATCATCTTTGACCTGTCAGAGATTTACTTTTGTTGGAAGAAGTGAAGTAGAAAACAACATCAATGTGTTTCCCCCACAAATGTGTTTTTTCTGTTTCCAGACTCCTTATTTAACCCTTGGATCTACTTATTTACACTGGAGGCAGGGTCAAATTTCCTCAATTACTGGAGATAGTCCATTAATTTAGGGCCGTTCCTTCAAATTTATGGTGTTTTTCATGAATTTCCTAGCTATTTCCTCATGCCAAGTTTTCCTTTATGAATGTTAGAATCAGTTTGCAGTTTCAAAAAAAAATGTGTCTTGATTGTGATTAAGTTGCAGCTATGCCTTAGGGTCCTTAAAGAACCATTATGGTCTATAGCTATTAAGCATTCCTGTAGGCAATATGTCTTTCCATTTATTTAAAGCTTCTTTTGGCTTTCAGCGAAGATTTCCTCCTATAGGTTTTCTTCATATGTCTTGCACATTTCTTTTAAGTTTATTTCCAGATATTTTATCATTTTAGATAGAAATTATGAGTGAGATCTTTCCTTCTATATTTTTCTGGTCTCTTCTATGTTATTTTTGAGTCACCATATGGTTTATCCTAGTTTATATAGAAGGATGAATGAATGTTTCTTCCATAATCTTTTGCATATTTGAAAATATTGATCTGCCACCTTTACATTAGAAAGAAAATTTGGGTCATTGTTATTTTCTAGTACTATATACTGAGGAACCATTGCTTTTCCTAGGTAGGTGAATTGTGGGGGTGGAGGGTAGGGAGAATGTTAGATTTCATTGAATTCTTTCCTTTTCTTCTTGAAGTCTGGTAAACTTCATCGGGCTATATTTTAAAGTTAGTGGTTGTTCTATGTCAATTTTTTTTTGAGATTCAACATGCCATCTTATTCTGTAAAATGCTAGATTTCTTTTCTGAAAAAAAATTCTTATGTATTTTTGCATATTTTATTCTTTCAATTGTTCTTCTCTCATTTTTCCTAACACTAGTTCAAAAATTTGGTGTCCTATTTGTCTTCCACGGGTGCACCAACTATTTATTCTGATTGCTTTTAATTTATTATTTCAATTTTTATGTTTCAAGTTCTCTGTGTTATGTTTTTGCTTGGTGTCTGTTCTAAGACTTGGCTGTTTGGAACCTGAGTTTCATTTCTTTCTTTTTAAAGATTTATTTATTTATGCATATAAGCTGGGGTGCAGGCCAGAGGTGTGTGGAGAGGGGTGAGAGGATTCACTAGAAACAGCGTGGGGAGCAGAATAGGCAGATCGACTGAAGTACACTACTGAGGGGAACAGCAGGCAAGGCAGGCGAGGTCTGCTGTGCCATGTGGGAAGCTCCCTGGCTGGGGATTGAACTTGTGCTGCAGTAGCTGCGGATTGCTTCAGAGTGCTGCGACTTAATCCATTGCACCGCCAGGAAGGCCCTGGGTTTCATTTCTTTAATGACTTTATTTCCTTTTCAACTTCTCCTCTGAACTTTACCTACTCGCTATAACTAATTCTTTTATCCCATAATCTCTCTTTTTCCTCTTTCCTTAGTTCTTTAATCAAAAATCTATATTTATTTGATGTAAATGGAAAAATACTTATCTGAAATTTTCTCATTTGGTGGGATGATTATATCTGGAAATTTTCTTTGTATTTTGCACTTGATCTTCTTGTTTCCTCCTCTTTCTCTTCTTTCTCCTCCTCCTCCCTGTCTAGTTGTTATCTAGGTATTACTCATGCTGATTTGTTTCTGATGTGATTCATCAATGAATGGGGTCTGTCCATCTGGGAGGACCATTTACTGGAGAACTGTGCTGTGAGGGGGAGGCAGTGGGGTGGCTGGTTGGCAGCTTCAGCTCAGGTAAGTGTCTCATCAATCCCTTCTCACTCAATAAACTGCCTCTTCTGCCTGGGAATATATCTCAGCTTTTGGTGCTATCCCTTTAGGGTAAAAATAAGATAAGAAAGACGTACAATGAAACCCTCTATCAAACATGTGTTTTCTGCAGTGACAAACTGGAATTGACTTTGACCAAGAGCTCCCAACCTATTGTCCTTTGTTTTCTCTCCTCTTCCTGCTGTTCAATCAGTGTCCTCTGAGGTGACTCACCTGTTCTTCCTTCCCTGTTTCTTCTGCCATCCTGGAATGTGGCTTGCATTGAAGTTGCCCATGGGGCTTGCTCACACCATAGCACTTTGAGAATTTGTGCCAGTCATCCTTGGACTTTGTACCAGCTTCTGTGTGAGATTCCCACAGAGTATCCATAAGGGTATCTGCTTTTTCTCAGAAGCTTTTGTTTTTCTTAAATGTTTGTTTGGGGACTGATGGGTGATTTTCCCACTAATTTTGCTGAAGATGGTGTTTTTCTCTATTCTTCATTCTTTTTGTAGTTTTGAATTGACTTCAGGGAGGGAGAGGGAACAAAACATCCTTGACTCTTATGTTCGAGGACACATTTGCCTTACAACTTAGCTTCACATTTTAAAGTATAAGAGGGAAAAAACAACAATCTTTGCGTTTTGTATTGTCTTATGGTTAGAAGAGTCTTCATGTTGAGGGATCCTCAAAACAGTGATCTTTGGAATAAGCACAGCCTTCCCATGGGACACCTCACCCCTTGTGATGTGGCAGCAGAGTCTCAGAGAAGAGGATGCTGGCGGCTCCTGCCTGTCCAGGTCGCTTCCTTCTGACCCTGTGGTTGTGTCCTGCTCGCCCTCGGGGAAAGCATCCCTTCCTCAGCCACATGGCCCTGGTGTGGTCACTCATACCAGCCTCAAGGAACGTTGGCATACACCCCAGGCCCACCATGCCTGCAGGCCCGAGTCTGGCTGGCCATCCCAAAGCAGAGAAGAGGGCCTACTGGCCAGCCCTGGGAGATGACCTGTCATTCCCAACCACATGTGCACACATGCATGTACGTGTGTGGGTGTGTGTATGCCTGTACACATGTATGTATGGGGTGGATAGAGAATGAGGGGGCACTGCCTCTCTAGGAGGGTATTTCCCCTTAGCTACAAATGTGGGTGAGAAACAGGCAGGAAGGCTGTGTCATCAGAGACCTGGAAAGGGCAGCAGAAGCCCTGCCTCTGGCCTGTGGTTCAGGGTAGAACCCCTTTCTCTACCTGTTCATTGACCAGGGGCAGCGGGTAGCACAGCCTCAGGTGTTTGACTCACACCTGGGTTTGAATTCCAGCTGTGGACATTATTTCCTTCTGTGACTTGGGAAGTTCCTTAACCTCTCTCTAGTTCAGTTTTCTAAGCTGTCAGTTGTGTATCATTGTCTCTACTTGCTGAAGATGTTGGGGGTCAGGATCAAACCCAAATACTGTCTAAGTGCCTCTGTCTGGCAGAATGTAGGATCTCAATAGTTGTATTACTAGTGATCAAATTAAATAACTATAGTAAATCTTCCAATTTGAGGCCTCTCCCTGCTCCAGTCTACCGTCTGCAGTCGGCCGGTTTTCACTCTGAACACAGAAGTGGTTGTGCTGTTCCCTGCTCATATCCCAGGCTGCCCCGACCCCCGTCCCAGCCTCATTACCCACCACCACCCTTTCTCAGCCACACAAAACTCCCCTTCATTTGCAGAGTCTGGAAAGTACTTTCAAGTTTCCTGCTCTTCTAAGTGCCCTTTGCCTTTTCCCACTTGGGCCACTTCTGCTCCCACCTCAGTCCCCTCTACCTTGTCTCCACTGCCCAGGACCCTTCCTGTCCCTGCAGACAGAGCTGAGCGACTCTCTGGTGTCCATAACCCTTCGTACATATCTGTACAGCAGCGCCTGAAAGATTGCAAAGTCATAGTTCATTTCCTTGTGTTTTCTTCAGCAGAAGCAGCTATCACTTCTCAGGGACTTCCTCTGTGCCTGAGGTCTGCTTAGGTCTTTGTTCCCCCTCATATTTGTCCCCACACAGTCCTCGCTTTCAGCTCATCTCATAGAGGCCGAAGGAGCATGGGCCTTGTTCAAGGTCATCAGTCAGTTAATGGTGAATGCAGATTCAGCCCCAGGCCCAAGCTTCAGCCAGCACTGGAGAAAAAGGCAACCAGTGAGAGAGTGTTACCACACAGATGTTCAAATTCCTGGCAGAAAGGAAAAAAAGATCAGCGTTTCAGTCTGCCCCGATTTAGATACATGCATCATCGTCATTATGCTTTTGGAAAAGAAGCTCCAGCCAGATGTCGTCATCTGTTGGTTTGGAGGGAGCATGGAGAACACCCTGCTCAGGCCTGCGGCACTCAGGTGCCTTCTTCCTCAGAAGTGTTCCCGGCAGAAGGTCCGATGTCCCGGCCATCTGGGCCCATCCCTCGGGGGCTGCCCCCACTGGGCTGTAGGAAACGTAGACTGTCAATTCCGTGGGGTCATTTCCTCTGCTGTTCCCACTGTAGCCACTGCAGCATTGACCCCCACCCCCGGCCTGACTTGAAGCAGCGAGCCGGCTGGTGGTTCTCCTCCCGGGTCCTGGAGCTTCTGCTCTGTGCTGAGCTTCGAGGCAGCCAGCGCCTCTGCCAATTGGCGGGGAAACTGAGCTCAGCGCACCCGACACCTTCATTTATTTTCCCCCGTCAATTTTATTTTTTATTTATATATATATTTTTACGCTTTTTACGCTGTTGTTCATTCTCCTCTCAGGTATAATCCCCATAAAATTACCACCACCGAGATGCCCGTGAAATGCCCCATAGTCTCTGTTGGCAGGCACAGATGCCGCTGCTCAGCAGACGCGGCCCTTCTCCGAGGCTGGCTTGCTGGGCTCTTACCTCCTTCACTGAGGGGGCTGTGAGGACATTTTGATGATGGTGATATTTGTCAAATTATCTTTATCTCCCGGGACCTCTTCCTGTGCTGTCACCTGATGAGTGTTCAGGACTCTGTAGAATGAACTCATGCAAAGACTATCAGGCCGCTGGCATTTACCCCTCCTCCCTGGGGCCCCAGCCCAGCGCCCTGCAGTAGTGAGGAGGGACTCTGTCCCCAGCTATTCCCAGGACAGTCCAACCCGAGTGGAGGATCCCATGGCGTGGAAGACCTTGACCTTTTCATTTCCCTGTGTGTCTTCATGGGTTGAGATCTGCTAACATGGGACAGGCTTTGTGCGTAGGAGCTGAGAGGGAGGACACTCTCTGAGCAGCAGAGTGAGGAGAGTTTGGCTCAAGTTCCTGAGGAGAGAAAGGGTTGGGGAAGAAAGAGCTAGTATGGGTGGAGGGAGAGAGACTGTAGTATGAAAAGAGCACAGGGTTGTTCAATGGAGTGAGAAATCATCCCTGGGTGAGTGGCCTCATGTTCTTAAAAATGGGGGTGTCTCATCCCACTTGAAGTTGCTGTGTGGTAGTGCAGACTACTCCATCCATCTCCCCCCAAGTTTCAGTGAACTCTGCCCTACATAAACGTGCTGCATGTGGCTGTTTTTCTGAGCAAAAATAGAGAAAGGGGTGAAGCTCCAGTCTGAGCCATCGTGGGGTGTCTGGCCCACGTGTGTGTGTGACAATGAGATAGGTTTAAACTGAGCCTCTTCCAGGGGTTGCCATTTTGGGGGTGGATTTGCCTTTCCGCATGACCTACTGGAAGGGTGACAATTGGACAGACACTTCAAGAAAGTGGGGGAGCTGTGTGGATACCCACAAGCAGAGAGAGTAGCGAGTGCAAAGGCCCTGAGGTGGGCAGAGTCCAGAAGGCAAAAGAGCTGAAGGAAAGACAAGCTCTGCTGGGCATAAAGGAGGAGGCTTTATTTCCCGAGTGTCCTGCAGGGCAGACTCAGCCTGTGGCCTCCTCACCTCTCTCATTGCTGTCAGAGAGGGCACATTCTCTCAGAATCAGTAGTAAGTCCTGAGGCTGAAAATCAATTTATTTTTCTTGAAAAATGCCACTGAAATTTCCCAGTTATCATATAAGTATATCATACAAGTATGTGTGGTATGATAAACCCATGGGCCATTAACCTGAGAATTGCCTGTTTAGCCACGTAACAACTTGGCAAAAGGTGTATTCATCAGTTAGCCTGATGCCACTGGATTACCTGGTACTAAGAACTTATTTTGATGTCCACACTATAGTCCCCCTCCCTCAAACCAACAGCCCACTTCTGCTTAAATTACTTGCCTGAAGTTCACACTGAAAAGGTGGCAGAATTGGACATAATCACACGCTTGTGAGGTGTTGGGGGCGCAGGTTAGGAGAATCCCCACCCCACAGTGACCCTTAGGGCCAACCACCTGTATGCAGGGCAGGGCTGAGTATGTAGCTGGGGGAGCCTGGACGCTAACAATGCCGGCCAGTTTGTGGGGCTCGCTGGTACGTCATTAAAAGTACTTTGAATCTATTCAAAAGTATTCTATTCAGAAGTAAAGCCTCACCTAGATGCTTCTAACCTGGCCCATCCTGACCTCAAGGAGAGGCTGCTAGAAGAAGAAAGTTCTACTTCTGAAATATCTGTTGTGTCTTCCTGCAGCGGTGTGAGGCATTTCATGGCATTCCCCCCCACCAGTCCACTCTGCGCTCAGTTCCTTTCCCCCACTCCTCTCCCACTCCTCCACCCCCTACCCCTGCATTCCCACCTGGGTATGTTCAAAGAGATCCTTCTCACATAACTACATGTGATGTTCCATCTGGCCCTTCCACAAGAAAGGAAGAAACGACTCAGCTATTTTTTTCTCCTCTTTCTCTCTGGTCATTTTTTCTGGCTTCTCCATTGCTGGCTTCTTCTCTTCCATGTGCCCCTAACTGTTGATGCCTGAAAGTCTCCCCTTGGCTTCTTCCTCTTTTCACCCTTTGTTTCCTCACAGGAGGGCTCATCCATCCCTGTGACTTCAGTGATGGCTCTCAATAAGCCTTTCTCTCAGACCCACCTCCTGGACTTCCGTCGTGTGGATCTGACTACTCACTTCCATCTCCACTCCACCAGCTGCACGGCCAGTGTAGAAGTGGTGATTCCCCCGCCCATGGCTGCTCTTCGTCCTGGTCTCAGTGGGCCTGCCCAGGTGAGCAGACCAGGCCCCTGCCTCTCCCGCCGGCCGTCAGCGCCGAGTCCCGAGTGGATTATGAGCCGATGAGCCTCCATCTCTCCCCTCACATCTCACTCTCAGGATTATAACAAGTCTTCTCAGCAGTCTTCTCACATCCTGTCTGGCCCCCTCAAGTGACCTCCCGCTGGATCAGAGGGAACTTCCCAAACTGCACGTCTGAATCGTTCTCTAACTGCAGCCCTCAGTCACAGACAGCGCCTCTCTCCAGACTCACGTTCCGGGACCTCTCTCCCCTCACCAGTCCCGTCTCCTGCCCAGCCAGTGCTCCGAGCCCTTCTCCCCACCAGTCGCTCACCTTTGAGCCCTTGTGCAGGCTGCTCCTGCTGTCTGGAAGGCCTGCCCCCCTCATCTCTTGGGTACCCATGTTCCTCCTTCAAGCCCTGAGCCCCCTCCTCTAGCTGTCTCCCCTGTCTCCCTCAGCCCCACTTGAACTAAGGCCAGTTTATTACGCCCTGGACCCATTCCCAGCTTCTCCTTTTCACATGTGTGTGGCTCTTCCCGGCATGGGCAGTCATGCAATCCCAGAAGTTCTTTGCTGAATCAATATCAATCATCCAACCAATTGGTTCTGCAAATATTGAGCGTGAACTGAGACGTGCAATGACTCGTCTAATGTCACAGAGCTGGACGTGGCAGAGCTGGGACTTGAACCAGGTTTGCCGCGGCAGTGTATGTCATGATTGAAGCCTGCGAGTCCATTCCAATTCCAGAGCCCGGCAGAAGACCACTCCCTGGTCACACCCACCAGCCATTTCCCTTGCATGTGTCATGGTAAAAACCAGGAAGGAGAAATCAAGCCAAGCCCAGTTCCAGCACTAGACTCTGTCAGCCTGGACTCTGCAGCCACCCAGGGGTACTGGGGTCAAGCCTTAGTACCTTTATCCCCAGTTCCTCTGTTTGTGCTCTGCTGAGTCCTGCCAGGACCCTCATTACTTACTCTGGGAGCAGTGCCAGAGCCCCCTGCACCCCATCTCCACTAGAGATGCCCCTGCCTCCACCTGCCCACGTCTTCTCCTTACTCAGGTTTCTCTCATTGCCTCCAGTGCGCTCTGCTCTTGTTGACTCAGAGCCTTCACGCTTGCTGGTCTCGCCTGAGCACTTTCCTGCCTCTGCTCTGGATTCTCTTGTCCCCTCTGTTTGTGGCTGACTCTTACTCAACATCGGGGCTTAGCTTAAATATCACTCACCCAGGGAAGTCTTTTACAACACATAGTTCATGTTAAATTCTTCTCTGTGCTTCTGGCACACTTGCAACAATACCAGTCCTCAGGTTTATAAAATTACTTGCCCAAAGTCTGTTTTTTTTTTCCTCACAGAGGAAAAACTGTACAAAGATAGGGCCCTCTGCAGGCTCATTCTTGGCTGGATAATTGTACAGCACTCAGGTTCACACTTATAAACACACCTCGTGAATGAATAAAGGAGTGAATGAGTGGACATTCTTCTAAAATGCCTCTACTTGGTGCCTACCCTGTAGTAGCAACATGGGAGTGATTTGTAGTCTTCAGAAGAAGAGCACATCACTGTAGCAAAACCTGGATTGGAGATGGTTTAAGAAAGGATGGAAGGAAATTTGGAGATGGTGATTATTGTACAGATTGCCCTTTTAAAGAGTTTCTCTATGAAAGGAAAGAGAAACAGGGCTGTGGCTGCAGAAGTGGGTGGATAAAAAGGGTTTCTCAGTAAAATGGAATAGTGGCCTGCTGGGAGATGACCGCTTCAAATAGAGATGCTCTTGACGGTGCAGGAGAGAGGAAATGATGCTATTCACCTGGCTTAGAGCAGCGAGGTTCATCCACAATAACAGACATGAGATGTGGGAACAGGAGTGGGGGTGACAGGGACTTGGTGGCAGTACTGTCTTCTGATTCCTTCATTTTTCTCAGAAAAGTAGGAAGCAAGGCCAGTAACTGGGTGGGAGGATGGGGAAGGCAGTTCGACAAGGCTGAGCTGGTCTGTTAGGACAGTGAGGTGCCAAATGCGCCGGTGGGAGGTGGGTGGTTTCCCAGCTGAACATGGCGGCTGTGCATTTGGTGAGGCTCTTCTGAAAGACTGTGTTTTTCTTCAACCTTGTCCAACCATGTGCAGTTGGTGTAGGGAGGTTCAGGTGAGGAAGTAAGTAAAGAGGTAGATGGAGCTAAAGTGACAGATGGGCAAGGACGTGAAAGGGATGTGCAAGGGAATCGTTCCTGTAGGACCATGGAATTTTAAAATGGATAATGAAGGAGACAGGGCCATGGTGGGGTGGGCTGGGAGAACCCCTTGGAGATCAGTGGACCCAGCCAAATTCTGGGGGCGAGGTGGGGGTGAGGGTGGGGGCACAAGTAGGGATGGATTACGTGGAGGCAGGGAATTGGAAAGGGAGATGCAGATCAGAGAGGGAGACTTGGAATTGGAAGATGGAAGCAAAGGTCTGACAAGGTCTGGCGGTGTGTGGCTGCAGATCTTGCTGCCTCAGCCTCTGAGCAGCGAAGTGAGCAGCGCCTGGGCAGGTGAGAGCGCTGGTGGCCTCGCTGGGGTCCTTCAGCCCCGAGAAGCCCCGGCTTTCTCTGGCCGGTATTTATAGCACCACCCAGGACTGCCGCGTGTGCTCTGCTCTCCTCCTCCCCCGCCCACTTCTGACAGAAATAGGAGCTGGATCAGAGCTCCGCTGCTTCCATGGGGAACATATGTTTGCTGATGAGGGGAAACAGACAAGGCCGGCTAATGTGAAAACTGGGGTCCCTTGTGGCCTTGGGGTTTAAGTATCAGTTTCTGGTGTTTGTGCCTTTGTGGTTTCCTGGGGCCGCTGATCGTTATCTTTCCAGCTCTGTGTCTCCCCTGAGGGTGCTTGGGGGTGCTTGGCCAGGGCGCCACCCTCTTCAGATTGGAGCCATCCACTAAGTGCAAAACCACGTTAGGTCTGGGGTGGGGGCGTCAAGTGGGGCAGCGTTTAATACAGAACAGACCTGGAGGCACTTTGACATCCGAGGCACATTGATGACAGCCCAGGAATGTGGGGATCCAGCCCTGCGTGCTCCTCAGGGACCCCTCACAGTAGGAGCAGTAACTCTGAATTTCCTGAAGGTTGTCTGGTCACTGCAGGGATCACGTGCTTCCCTCTCCCGCCCCTCCCCCCATCTCTAGTCTCAGGGATGATGAAGATCACATAGATGAGAGTGATCCAGGGAGCACTAGGAATGACTCCTACTGTGAATTGTGGACATTTGGAGTTGACGCTTTTCAACTTCAATCACAGAATTTGCTTGGTGCTCTGCCGTTCCCCAAGATCCCTTGGACAGCCTAAATATAGGGGCGCGTCTCCCTCCCGCAGCCCCCACCCTCTGTGCCTGTGGTCCACCAGTGTGCCCACAGTGAGAGACGCAGCTGCTCCCTTGAGAAGCCTGGCTTCTGTCCAAGGGGTTTTTACATCCCGTGTATTCAGAGAGTAACATGATCCAACCAGAGACACATAATTGAATGCTAGATTTATCTAGAGAGTAGCACAGAATAGTGCTCTGTGTGTGTGTGTGTGTGTGTGAGAGAGAGAGAGAGAGACAGAGAGAGACAGAGAGAGAGAGACAGACAGAAGAAGGAGGAGGAGGGAGAGGGGAGAGCGCATTTTTGGGTAGAGAGCAAGGTCCTGTGAGGGAGATTAGTGAATGAGGTATAATTAATGGTGGCAATGAAAATATAATACAAGGGGTGGGTTGAGAGGGAGTTCTAGAATCATCTTTTCATTTATACAATGAACTCCTGAGTTCACAGCAGGGAAGCAATTTGCCCAAGTTTGAAAGATGTTCAGCTCAGTGGTGACATTTATCTTTAAAAGTAATGTTGCCAAAATAAGTCAAGGAGAGGGCTCGACCCAGGGAAAATGATAGCTTCTGGTAAAAATCTGACAATAATAGCCACTTATTGAACAATTTATCCTTGGCACTATACTTAGGAGCTTTACATACATATTAATATCATTTAACCTCTCCATAACCACAAGAGAGAAGAGATGTTATTTTATAAGTGAGAAAAATGAGGCTCTGAATCACTGAGTCACTTCTCTCTGCACATCCTGTTAGTAGGTGGCGAGATGGGATTTGAACCCAAGTCAGTTTAGTTCCATAACCAAGTCCCTGAGTTCCACCTCCCAGGTTCCTGGGCTTTCCCTCCTTTCTCCTGTCTCTACCCTAGCTGGAATCTATTACAACAGGAGTTAAAGACCCAACCTCCGGATGGCCACTTCTGTACCAGAATGTTCTAGAATCTTCTCTGCATTCCTCCATTCCTCTTACAGTGTATAGTCTGTGTTCTCTCTCTCTCTCGCTCTCTCTCTCTCTCTCTCTCTCTCTCTCTCTCTCTCTCTCTCTCTCTCTCTGTCTCTCTCTCTCTCACACACATACCTCTCTTTGAATTAAAAGGAAGCCTCAAGGACGCTTCTCCAAAGCCTTAGTTATTATAAAAATTCCTTCTCGATGTGTCCAGCTTCTGTCTAAAAAACTCCAAGACAGAAAGACTATGAGAGGACACACGCCATGCTTGAATAGCTCTGGTGTCTGAAAAGTGATTCTTTGCAGAGCCTTCTTATTGTATCTGCTCTGTCCACTGTTTCTGGTGTTTTTTTTAATATGCACTACTTTATATGCTTTTTTATGTTTGCTCTTGTTTACTAAAAATATTCACCACCTTTCTGTCCTGCTGCACTCCCCTTTCTTCTTACCAAATCTGTTTTTCCTTCTTTTAATACCCTCTGCACTTTCACCTCTAATCTTCCACTTCTGGAGTGTAGTCTTTCAGAACTTGGCAAGAGCCTTGTTTTTTTTGTTAATGAGCCTGTTTATAAATTACTGCCTCTGGGCTTACTGATCCCTTCTCTCCTTATCATTGTCACTTTTGCTATCCTCTCTTTACCCTTCTCTTTAGACTAGCATTTTCTTTGCAGAGGAAAGTAAATAAGAAAGTGGATTTCCTTTTCTCCTACCTGATCTTATTTTAGATGTTCTCCTCTTACCTAATCACTAAGGAGGAAGTTTAAGGTGGGGAGATGAAAGAATGAATGGGCACAGAGAACTCGCCTCAGTATATTTGGGTCAGAGAATCCTCTGTTCAATATTCTTCCCCCCCCCCACATTGCTGTCCCTTTCCCTCTCCCTCCCTTTTAACTTCAGAGTTCTCAGGATGTTTATTAATTTCTACTGTTTTTTCAGTGTGTTTTACGTTATCAGATTGCCTGCTGTGTAAAGTCCAGTATTTGTTTTCATTGCTTAACTGCACACAGTTCTCTCACATTCTCTTCATTTTGTTGACAATGGCTGCATTTCATCCTTTCCTATGGCTGTATAATACTCCATGGTGTGGATATGCCACAATTTCTTGATCCTACTGTGAATTTATGGACATTAAGGCTGCTTCCATGTCTTAGTTATTGCAAATAATACAGTTATTGCAAATAATAATACACTGTGGATCATAGGGGCTTTTGTGTCATTGGTTTCATGTTCTGTGGATATATACCCAAGAGTGAGATTGCAGGGTCATGCGGTATTTCCATTTTAATTTTAATTTTATTATTTTTTAAAGGTAAATCCAGATTGCTTTCCATAATTGTTGCACAAATTCACATTCCTACTGACAGTGTTTTAAGGGTTCTTTTGCTCTGCATCCACTCCAACATTTGTTGGGGATCTTCTTAAATATGTCATTTTCATGGGTGTGAAATGGTACTTCGTAGTTTTAATCTGCATCGCTTTTATTAGAAGTGATTATGAACATTTTTTCATACGTCTTTTGGCCTCTTTGATGAATTTTCTATTCATAAGTACTTCCCATTTATTAATTGGGCTATTTTTTATTGTTGAATTTTATGTGTTTTCTATATATCTTGGCTATTAATGCCTTTCAGTTATATATAAATATTTTCCCCATTCAATAGCATGTCTGTTTGATCATCTTGTATTTTCTTTTGCTGTATAGAAGTTTTTTAAATCCCAGCTGCTTATTTTTGTTGTTAATTCCCTTGCCATAGTGAATCACCAAAAACATCTTTATTGTTGATATCCTGGGGTGTATTGCCAATTTTTTCCATGTATTTTGTTCTTTTGTTCTTGTAGGTCTAAGTCTTTAATTCATTGGGAGTTAATTTTTGTGTATTCATATGTAATCCAACTTCATTATTTTATGTGTGACTTTCCAATTTTCCAGAAGTATTTATTAAAGAGACTGTCTTTTCCCCATTGTTTGGTTGTAGCTTCATTATGGATTAGGTACTGGTATATATGTAGTGTTACTTCTAAGCTTTTGATTCTGTTCCATTGATCCATGTATCTCTGTGTGTGTGTGTGTGTGTGTGTGTGTGTGTGAGTGAGAGAGAGAGAGAGAGAGAGAGAGAGAGAGAGAGACCATATTGTTTTTCATACTGTGCTTATTAATAAAGTTTGAAGTTATGTGATCAAATACCTGTTCCTCTTTTTTCCTCTCACAGTTACTTTTGCAATTTGAGGCCCTTTGTTGTTATATAAATTTCAGTATTTTCTTTCAGTTTCTTTGAAATATATTGTTGGCATTTTGGTGGGGATTGCATTAAATTTGTATATCATTTTAGGCAGGGTAGGCATTTTTATAGCATAAATTCTCCCCATCCATTAACATGGTATATTCTTATCCTAGCTCCTTATTTTGCCATCTGAGTCCTTTGCTAATATCTTGTAGATCTCCTTTTGCTCACTGGTTTGGTCTGGTTTATTTTTCTGGAGGTGAGTTGCATCTCTCTTTGGTATTACATCCCTTCATTCCTACATCTGGTTATAGCTCTAGTTCCCAGATTGTAGACTGGCACTAGAACCTCAGTGCTAGTACCTCAGTTGTCCATCTATAGAAGGGACTACAATTATCAACATCATCTGGTAGTTTTGATGATTTGCTATCATCTATGTGTAGTACGCAATCAATGAACAGTTACAAGCAGTATCCATAGTATGAAATGTAGGTTCAGGGGTAATTCTGAATTAATGTACTGTGGTGCTCACAGTGATTTCCAGTGCTGACTCTGAGGGGACTACAGACATGTGACAGCAGTGGAAGTGGTGGCTTTGACTGTGGCTTTCAGGGATTGCTCTCCTTTCACATGATATTGAGGCTGACCACCCCTGATGGGCAATGGGAATGGAACTTGCTGTGGACTTCAGAGTCACAACCAGTGAGGTCTTTATCACAGTGAGTCTGTCCTCTATAGAGCCTACCAGCTTTGTACCTTTTCTCATCAGCAAGATTCCCTGTATATCCAGAGTGGCTTCATCAGTAGAAGGCGCCTTCATTCAGAGTTAAGAGAGAAGGAAGACCTCCACAAACAACATCCTTCTCCATATGTGCAGTGTATCCTTATTCCAAAGGTTCTCACTGCAAACTAGTGCTCCCTGAGTCAAGCAGCATGCTGGAGGGAGATTCATATTCTGAAAAAATTTTCCTTGTAGTTCTGATTTGTTCTCTTAGCCATCTACACTGCTGACATTCTCTCTCTCTCTCTCTCTCTCTCTCTCTCTCTCTCTCTCTCATATTCCATAAACACTTGCTAATAGCAGTTCTAATTGTTGTGGCCACTCCCTTTCTGAACGCTCATATTCTTCCCGAGTAATTATCCAAAATAATCACCAGTGTCATCATGTGGACTGACTTTTTTAGGTTCCCATTGAGAAGTTGAATCTAAATATAATTACTATGTATGTAATAATTTTCTGTACTTTGTAGTTTAAAATACAATAAAATCACATTAAGAAGGATTCCCCATAGAGAAAATTGGTTTGACAAAACCTTCATAAATCAAGACTCAATACCCAACATTGCAGATACTTAAGGCTTGAAGTAGAATTATGTCTGACATGGTTTGTTACCATTAAAAGTCTGTCCCTGACTCAGAAAAACATAATCAGATCTAAAAAATGTCTTTTTGAGATATCTAATGTTTAAAGAATTAGCTCTTTATCATCCAATTTTATCTATTTATACATCTTTTTCTCTAGAATGTTTTTTAAAGTCAGTCTCCACCAAACTTCTGATTAACTGAGGCCAAAATAAGTGAGAAAAAAGGAAGCAAGGAAAAAAAGGACTGATGGGAGGGAAGGAGAAAGGGAGGAGGGAGGAAGGAAGAAGGAAAGAGGCAGGAATGGAGCGAGAGAGGGAGGAAGGCAAAAAAATCGAGAAAGCATATAATTGTTGAACACTTAGTATGTGCCAAGCAACAAAGAATGAGACATGGGACTCAGCAAATACCTACTGTATGCAGGTAGATTCTGCACAAGTACTGACAACGTTGACCTTGCCTTTAGATCATGTTCAGTTGGTGGTAATTGGGTGCCACCAGCTGTCATACCAGTAGAATTGGATCAATTAGTGATTGAAACTCAATGTAAATAATTACATAATTCGTAATTTTGTGCTGTTGCAGTTCAAAGTCACTATAAACACACCGGGTAATGCTTGTGCATTACTAGGATTCTCACCAAAGGGAACATCAATATGACTAAAGCATTCATAGGCACCAGGCTCATGTTTGAGTCACATCCAACATTCATATGACTCACCACTGTTAGCAATAAAAACATGAATGTGGCCCACTCACATCTGGATCTGTAGAAAAATTGAATCTGAATGTAATTATTAGGTATGTAATAATTTTTTCTACTACAAAAGTGCTTACTGGTCCTTGCTCTAGAATAACGAGAGTAAAATGAGTATAAGGGACCAAAAAGCCCATGTCAACTGCGAAAGTCACTCTCCTAGGATCCTTACAGCTCTCTTGCTTCCTGTGGTTTGATTGATCCTACCTTTTAACCAGGGGCTAAGGAACAACAGCAAGTGAAAGTGAAATGGGGAACTTTTGGGCCTGGATCTATACCCATGAGGGAGAGTAACTTTGAGTTGCTGGTCAGCAATTTCCAAGTACCTCCTCTAGTCTGGGAGACAAAAACATCACTGTCTGTACGCATCACATAGAGTTGGCTCAGAAACATGGAGGCCTGATGCCCTGCACTTATCTTCTTGGGCCTCACGTTTCAGTAACTAAGGCACTCATTCCCAAGGCTTTCTGCTTGACAATTTTCTCTCAACTCCAGGCATGATCTGCTCCTAGGAATACCAGATTGGAAATCTAAGTATTTGCTGCTTCTGGAAACAACTATCAATCGAAAATTGAAGGAATCAATGCTCCCTTGCCTCTTTGTTGAGGTAACTCTGAGGCTCATATTCCATTGTCTTCTAGAATTCCCCAGGCAGATTTAGCTCCATTTAATCATAACAGTTACTTAGTTGATAATTCATTTTTTATTGGTTGACTTCTTTTCTCCAACTACCCTGCCAGTTTCCTGGGATCATCTCCCAAATAAGTTAAACGTCCTTGAATCCTTATCTCAAGATCTACTTCTGAAGGAATCCAAACTAACATACAGGTCTTCTTATCACAGTTTTTCTTGCCTTGGTAGACCCAGAAGCTTAAATAATCGAAGTTGTCTTGACCTTCAATTATAAACCAGCATTGAAAATCAAACACCCGCAGAGATAAGGCAAGTTGCATAAACTGGAGAAGGGAGCTGCATAGACATTATGTTAACCAGATGGAACAAACCCTGTCTTGCAGAGAGAGCTGCTCCTCAGTCCCAGCCATTTGTTGCCATGTGGAGAAGTAGACACAATGTGGTCACATCAAGTTTTTCATGAGAATCCAGAAATCCAGATTTTTGGGTAGAATCTCTTAATATGTAAATTTTGGCCATAAATTCAGATGCTTTTATAAAGTTGACCTGGCCAAATAAAACACATCTGTGAGCCATATTTGGCCCAGAGGCCACCAGTTTACAATCACTATTACACAAATACAGCCCTTGCTGGAAACTTGTAGCTAACATTTAAGATAACAAAGAGTTGTTACTCCTAAAATGGATTCCATCACACTGTCACATTTCTTTTAACAGGCCTTATTTTCATTCTATCCCTAAGTGGTTGTAGCCACCATTGTGTATATGCTCAAAAACCAAAAGAAACCCAAGTAGAAAGAGACAGCTAATGAACTTGGCTTCTGATTGTGGTCTGGCTTAATACAATATTCTTAGAGCCAGCTGAAAAGAAAACCACCACCCAAACCCATTATGATGCGTGCTATCATTGGGCGTTGAAGCTGAGTGGAAGGGTTGTGAGTTTAATAAAATAAAACTGCTGAGATGTACATAAATATCTGGGTTTAGCTGATAGCTCTTTCAAAGGCATTGTGATATCAAATATGTTTGGCAGGTTCAATTCTCTTAGCACCCACATTTGTACTGTTCTTAAGACAGGGGGTGATTGGAAGCATATGTGCTAACAGTAACCATGCTCAATGTGTAAAATTAAGGAAAGTATGGAGGTTTCACTCTGCCTTTCATGGTCCTAAGCTAAGCTAACCCATTCCACTTGCGTGTGGGAGAGAGGAGCAAAAGGTTACATCATTTTCCTTCTTTCCTCTTTATTTTTAGGAAACAGTTGGAGGCTCTTAGTCTGCATTTCATTTTTGTGTTTACAAACCAAAGTCCATAGCAAGAGTTGGAACCCTGATGTCCTACTAGCTTCAGTAAGAAAAATCCATATCATGTCAAGTGGTGTTTCTAGTTCTATGTGTCAACCCATTGAGAAAAAGAATGGAAAGCAATAGTGTGCTATTGGTTCAAAAGACAAGTAACTTTATTTTGGGAGAAAGACTGTCCTCGAAATAACTCAACAGTACTCTATAAAAATCTCAAGGTTGTGAGAAACTAAGAAAGACTTAGGGGGACTGTATCAGAACGGAGAACATAAAGGTGACCTGACAACTAAATGCAATAGGAGTCCTGGATTGACTCAGAACTGGAAATGGGCCTTGGTGGAAAAAACTGGTGAAATCTTAAAGTCTATAGTTTAATTAGTAGTATTGGACCAAGGTTAATTGCTTAGTTTTAATACTTGGGCTCTGATTACACTGGTCAACAAATTTTTACAAAAGTCATGTTACTGAAATAAAATTAGTCATTTCTTATCAATTTGTATGTGCTCAACACGAATGTGACAGTCAAATTTTAATTTTGGCTCTAGTTTTTTTGGTAATCTGCAATAAATTGATGTTTACATCATGAAATGCATGCATATAGTAATAGGCCTACGGTTAATACCTATAAAAATTCAAGTCATAGACTACTTAGATTTCTTCACTTGTCTCTTATACAGCTGTTCAGGAATAGAATAGATGGAAGACAGTTTCCATTGTGCAAAAGCACAGCCTTAAGACTCAGTTTCGAAGAGTCTAGAAATAGTCTCCATTCTTGTGGGTCATGCGTGATTTCTAAGGCATTCATGAAGCCCTCAATATCGGAACAGAATACCAGAGTACTTTCCTTTCTGAAGAAAGGTTCCAACTGCTGGTGGCACTTTTGATATAAAGTAATTGTGACATCTTCTTCTAGAAGTTTCCATTGTGGAGTCTTGATCCTAGCAATTCTGCCTTGTTCTTGGAGAAGTCTGAGTCACAAACCAGGTCATTTAGTTCTTCCTGTGTTAGTCTGTGTGGGGTTGATGATACACCACAGTGAAAATCTGGATCACTGCATGCTGATGGAGAGGAGAAGAACAGGTCGGCTCCCCCTTGTCCTCATCAGATGAATCAAGAGAATATTCTGCTGGAGGTTCTGGAATAGGCAGTCCCTCATCATGTGGAACTGGTCTCAATGCAGACGGAATGTTTGGGTAGACTTTTCTTGACTTCTTTTGCTTCGTTATTCCGCTGGAAAGAGGAGGAACCAAGCAGAAGTAACAGTCTTTTATGTGGTTGCTTGGCTGTCTCCACACCATGGGGACTGCAAATGGCATTGATGGTCTTTTGCCATTTAACCACTGTGAAAGCTGTGTTGTACATGTAGCACAGCATATATGCGGGACCCAAGGCTTGTCTTGGTCACCAACCTTGCATCCAAAGTCAAGATGATAAGCCTTCTTCACTTGAGAAGTGATACTTTTCTTCTGGTTGGCAAATGTCACTTCCCCACAAATAGAGCAGAAATTGTCCACGCTATTAACGCACTTTTAAGGCATGTACTGTGCCTAAATGGATAAAATGATAACAGTTCTATGGAACAGTGGCTTAAACTGTCTGGCACAAAGTCTGAAATATTTTCAATGCTCAACTTTTCCGACAGGACTTTCTAGAGTGCACTGCTGACATCAGCTTACTTCAGCAGCCGCCTGGCAGTAGTATTGCATTACGTCGGAAAATGATGCAATCAACTCTGGATGATGTGTGCATGATGGTATTATGCAATGCGATGCAATATGACATCATTCTAGGCTGATTTAGGATGTTGTTGCAGTCCTATTGGATAAATTTACACGGTGAAACATAAAATGAACTATATGGAATATCTTCAAAATGAGAGCTAATAAAAAATTTCAGGGCTATATTCATGTTCAGCACACCAAGATACTATACTACAGATGAGGGCCTTTTTAAGTCAGTAACGATCTCACTGTTGACCAGTGTTATATAAGGTGTTAACATCAGAAGAAGCTGAATGAAGGACATGGCAATTCTGTGTACTATTTTTGTCCTTCTATAAATCTAAAACTCTCATAAAGGTTTTTTAAAAGACTTCTAGAAGCAAGGTTCTGGTGTACTAAATCTTTTTCAAGTAAGTTGAACTTCTTAAAAAATCCTAATAGTATTTTTACTAATCCTATTAGTAAAACATCCTATGTTAGTACATATTTTGAAGGGGAAGGATCTTGGCATGGTGATACAGTACAGGGAGTTGTATCTTGGTTCTTTTATACATAAAGAAACTGATGTTCAGAGAACTTTCCCTGTTAAATGTCGCCCAACTAATAAGCACATGGATAGCAAAGATAGATGATTGGTAATTATCACTGTGAATATTTTCTGGTGCTTAAATGTTTAATGATGGGGAATCTCAAGCACAGGGGGAAAAAGATAAAAGGGCAGATACAGGCAGTACAAGTAAATGTTAAGATTTCTTTTTCAGTAATCAAGATGATATCTCAAATCAGTGGGTAAACAATAGTTAAATTAATATTTTTAAGACAGCTGAGTCTACACTAAGGAAAAAAATCAATATGGAACACCATATCTCCTGCCCCTCCGATTTACAAAGAAATTGAATTCAAAATGAAAAATGAAACTGTAAAAATGCTAGAAAAAAATAATTCTTGCTATATCATCTTGGTGTGTGCAGTATTTTCTAAGAAAGACTCCAAAGGCCAAAACTACAGAAGAAAAGGGTGATGAATTTACCTAAATTAAAAGTAAATAGTTTTATATCCCAGAAAATCTCCACATTACACAAAAACCCTCAAGGTGACTCTGATGCTGCACTGATTTCCCTTCTGCCCCCATCCTTTACTTAACCCTTGGCAAGCACCCACTTGTTCTGCAATACTGTAATTTTGCTATTTCAAGAATGTTATGTACATGGAATCATGCAATAGGTAAACTTTTTGGAATTAGCTTTTTTCACTCAACATGATTCTTTAGAAATTCATCCAGGTTGTTGTATTATCAATAAACCATTTCAGGCTTATCGATAAACCAAAATAGTATTCTATGCTGAATAGTATTCAATGGTATGGAGATACTGCAGTTTGTTCAGTTATTCACCCATTGAAGATCTGGGTGGTTTTCATTTTTGGGGCTATTATAGATAAAGCTGCTATCTATGTTCGCAGTCAGGTTTGTGTGTAGATGTAAGTCTTCATTTCTCTGAGATCAATTTCCAGAATGGAATTGCTGGGATGTATGGTCATTGCATGTTTAGCTTTTAAAGAAACCGACAGACTGTTTTCCAGAGTCTGTGTATCATTTTACAATCCCATCATCAATCCATGAGTGATCCAGTTTCTTCACAGTCCTTCTGGACTTGGTGTTGTCACTATTTTTATTATGTCGGCCTTTCTGATAGGTGTACAGTGATATCTCATTGTGGTTTTAGTTTGCATTTCCCTGATGGCTAATAATGTTGAACATCTTTTCATGTGCTTATTTGCCATTTATATACATTTCAGTGAAAGTCTTTTTTTTTCAGTTATCTAATTCGATTATTTCTTTTTTCACTATTTAGTTTTGAGAATTCTTTAAATATTCTAGTTTCTTGTCCTTTGTTAAGTGTTTTACAAGTGTTTCCTCCCACTTTGGCTTATCTTTACCTCTTCTTAACATGGTCATTTGCAGAGGAAATGGGTTCCTTTTGATGAAATTTATCTTTTTTTTTTAAATGAGTCATATGTTTATTGCCAAATGAAAGAAACCACTGCTTAGCCCTAGATTCTGAAGATTTTCTCCTCGTTTTTTCCTAAAATTTTTATATCTTCATATTTTGCATTTAAAGCAATGATCCATTCTGAGTTATTTTTGTGTAAAGTGTGACCCCTACGTGGAATTTTGTTTATGTGCCTGTTAGTGTTCACTTGCTCCAGCACCATTTATTTGAAAAGATGACTTTTCTTCCATTGAATTCCATTTACACCTTTGTCAAAAATAACTTGGGCATTATTTACTTCTGAGTTTTCTTTTTTGTTCTTTGATCTCCTTGTCAATTTCTCTGATAATACCCAGAGACTTGATTATTGCAGTTTATAAGTCCTGAAATCAGGTAGAATGATTTCTCGTACTTTATTCTCTTCAAAATTGTTCTAGCTGTTCTAGTTTCTTTGCTTCTCAAAATATTAAATAATACTGTCTATACAAATGGTCCTCCATATCTCCAGTTTCCGTATCTGTGGATGCAATCAAGCACTGACTGAAACTATACAGTAGTTAAGCATAGTTGTTTGTGTCTGTGCTGAACATATACAGACTTTTTTCCTTGTCATTATTCCCTAAATCATACAGCATTATTACATAGCAGTTGCATTGCATAGTTTTATAAGTAATCTGTAAATGATTTAAAGCATAAAGAATTTATGTACATGCAAATACTATGACATTTTATATAAGGGAATTGAGCATCCTTGGGCTGTGGTATCCATGGAGATCCTGAAACCACTCAGTCCTCTGCAATACTATGAGATGTCTGTATATGCAAAACTTCTGTTGGGATTTTGATGGGAATTGCATTAACCACCTATATATTAATTTTGGGAAAATTGATATCTTTACTACTGTGAGTGTTCAGTTTTCTAATCCATGAACTCATTATGTCTTTCCATTTATTTAGATCTTTGGTTATAGTGTTTGTAGCATATAAATGCTATATGTTGTATTAGATTTTTATCTTAGTATTTCATGTTTTAAAAAATAATTCAAAGTGGTGCTATCTTTTTAACTTTTATGTCCATATAGCCATTGCTGGAATACAGGAAGACAATTGATCTTGCATCCTCTGACCTTGCTGAGCTTACTTATTGAATCAGGGGCATTTTAACATTATGTCATGAGACTGTCTTATTTAAGTCGTGTGTTTTAGCTAGTTTTTTTCTGACACTGTTCTGACAAAGGAAGAGGGGGTATGACCTCACAATCACTGAGTTGAAGTGGGAGTTCCATGAGTTCTCTACTAGCACAATGATTCAAGCAACTTGATTATTGTAAGGTAAAAATCCTGGTTCTCTACTTGGCCTTTTCTGATATCACCTTGAGGGAGTGTTAGGGTATCTCATTATAGTCTTGAAAGGATATATGTTTAACCTTCCCACTCATCCTTTGCTGGCATAGATGTGAGTGTTGAGCAAACTGAAATAGAGTAGTTATTTTCTAAAGGTTTCCTGCCTTGCTCTCCTGTTTTTTTCCTGGTCCTTTGGCTAGAGAGACCAAGCTTTGTTTGGAGCTATTGTCTTTGCCTATTGGTATTTCCCAGTTGCCAGTTTATTCATCTCCAATTCTGGAGTATCTGAAGCAAAAAGGAAACCCAGAAATTCACCACTGTTTCTTCCCTTGCTTTCTAAGTTTTCTACCTGACACCCTTCTTCTCTGTGTTGTGCAGAGTCTTTATATGCTTGCTTTTCACACAATGCCTGGGATTGTTAGTTGTACTTAGGGAAGTATTTAATGTACTATATATTCCCAGCTGTGGAAGTTTCATTGTGGGGTGTGTGTGTGTGCGTGTGTGTGTGTGTGTGTGTGTGTGTGTGTGTGTGTGTGTGTATCTTTAGAGGGTAACCTTGGAAGGCTAGAAATGTTTCAGAAACTTGAGCTGTGTATGCATTATCTCATTCTTTTACAGCAACCCTATAATAGATATAATGTCTTTTAGGTGAGAGATAAAGGTTAAGAGACATTAAGCTAATTGTTCAGGATTATGCAACTGATAAGTCATAATCCATAATTCTAACCCATGTCTTGTTAAGAGATAAACAAACAAAATATCTGTAATCTCTAGTGCCTGACTTATCCCTGACACCTACATTGTCTTCACTCACTTTTGCCAAACACTCAGATATATAATAGGAATTTAAGTAATGGTGGTGTGTGTATATTTATAAATATAAAACAAAGATTCCCATCAATAGGTAAAGTGAGATATAGTACTAGCCTATGAAGGAACAAAGGGCTTAAGCGATAGAGATGGTGGAAGAACCTGAAACCCTAAGAATTCACACATGTCTTGAAATTGAAAGCAGGTGGGATATGTTCAAGGCATTTTTATTTATCTAGACCTATGGCTTAAGGACAGTCTACCTTAATCAGGTGAACTCTGATTCTTTATGATGCATGAGAATGAGACTGCAAAGCTATTATCTGTGAAATAGGGAGTCTGAATAATCAATCTGGTAATCATTTAGCTCTATAATACACAAAACAACTTGCCCAGGTCACACCAGAAATGTTTAAATTCAAGAACAGCACTCATGACCCCTGTCTCCTGACTCAAAGATATTTCCACTGCAATTTGCAGTGACATGGATGGAACTTGAGGGGATCATACTCAGCGAAATAAGCCAGAAAGAAAGAGAAAAATATCGAATGGTTTCACTTATAACAAGACTATAGGGAAACCAAATAGGAGAGAGACACTCAGTGGCAGGGCGGTGGGGGCAGAGCATAAGGGCACAAAATGGAGTAAAAAAGGACACAAGGGACCACGGAGATGGGTCACGGGTGAATTGATGGTGGGCTACTCAAGGGGAATACAAAAAGTAAAAGATATAAATAACAATATATATATTAAAGAATACAAATTAATAAGGAAGTCAATGGAGATTTTATTAATTGATTTAGTAAATGATGCATTGTATTGGAGTTATTTTTACTATTTTGATTCAAAAGGAGCATTAATGTTGACAGACTCAGTTTTTTAAAAAAAGTTATTCAAAAGTTTTAATGATCTTGCTTTAGGGGAAAGTATGCATTCTGAGCCCCAGTTCTTGTCCTATTCACAAAGACCAAATGTAAAGGGAAATATCAGCTGGCACAGACACTGCAGAAGTTCTCTCTCGATGGCACTCAAACTGCCTGTCTTGTCTTAATCTTGTCCTAACAGGACAGTTCAGGCCCTCTTAGAAAGAAACACAAAGGAGAGGAGAAGAAGCGATCTGTGCTAGTCCAGTAGAGTAAGAAAAAAATTCTCCTTATTAATGAGTGAGCCTGTAAAGTGTGTTTTCAGCTGTCATCCCTAGATTTTGTGTTCACATTTCCTGAACACCAGCAGATTCTAGAGTCATTGTGTCCCACTCACTCACAGTAAAAAGTAAATGCCAGTTGAACCTAAGAAAGATCCCAATGAAGCACATAAAGATACCAATTAATAGCCAATGACTATTCTATGATAGAATCATAATTTATAAATAAGAATGCATTACAAGGTAATATTTCACTTAAATAACTTATAATAATTTCACCCTTATTGCTCATCTTTTTTCAGTCTGGGTTGTAAAATGAAAAGTATACATAATTCTATTGCACACTAGTGCAAGGGTAAGCTTAAAATAAAGCTAATGCATAATTACCTGCATAGTGAGCTGAAATGACATCTTTTATAAAATTTGGTCTCATTTAAACTTTTTTGTACATTTTTATCAAGGTAACACTAGTTTGTAGCATTAGATAAGTTTCACTTGATGTCATGAAGTCTAGTTTCCATTCATCACCATCCATTTGACTCCCTTTACCCATTTTACCCCTACTCTCACCCCCTCCCCTCTGGCAATCTCCATCTATTCTCTCTAACTCAGTTATAAACAAAGGTGAAATTTTGTATTTGTAATAACATGAGTAGAACTTGAGGGGATTATGTAAAGTGAATTAGTCACAAGGAGAAAGAAAAATACCATATGATTTTACTCATGTAGAATATAGAGAAAGCAAATGAAAAAAAAAGAACAAAACCAAATTTAGTTACTGAGAACAGGTGACCTCTTGTTTCATAAAGTGCCATTTTTAGTTGAAAGGCTGATAAGGTTCTTATTATTTACATGTGTGTATTTTCTCAAAGTGAACCAAGTAAACCTGTCATTTCAAGGAAAACTCTTGATAGCATGTGTGGCCAATGATAAAATTTTGAACTCTCTGGTAAAAGTTAGAAATTCAAACCTTCAACCATGAGCTTGATAACTTCCCAATATTTAGACTTTTCTGATGAGATTAGTGGTGTATTAACAAATGAGTGTCTTATGTAATATTTCAAAGCCCTGCATAACATATTGAACCAGTATTTTCCAAATGACCATGGCTGATGATAAAAAATCATGTGTGGTAAGAGATCCCTTTCAAATACAAGATCAACCAGTGGATTTTAAATCTAGAGGAGTATGGAAGTTTCACTGATATGGTACAGATTCTACATTGTAACTAACCTTTAGGAAGCTACCCCTGGTTTAGTCCTCTTCAACTATCTGCAGGAGGACAATTTTCTTCCTATACTTTAACCAGAACAACATATCACAGACACTTGAATGCAGAACTAATACAGGAATCCAGCTGTCTTCTCTAAACCAGATGTTAGAGAGATTGGAGCGATGGAAGGAAAAAACCTCCTCTTACTAATTTGTTGGCCTGTTTTAGAAAATATAGTTATGTTCGTAAAGCCTTGCTTATGTTAACATGTGTTTTTATTTCTTAAAAAATATTAATAAATATGTGAAAATTTTCTGTTATAATTTTGAACACAAAATGTGGTTAGATATAGCCTATCTATGTATCTCTTGAAGTAAATAAAAAATACAGCTTTTCAGGTCTTCAATAATGAAAAATTTTATTCAGAATTGCAGGATGTAAAGATATCTGATGCCAAAACTTTAAGAACCTCTGGTTCTAGGTCCTTTCTTTAAAGCTTGTTCCTATTAAGCTTTAGGGAGAAAATAGTATAATAATATCATTAGAGGCTATTTGGAATTTGTCCTCCCGCTCCCCTCCCCCCCCCCCTTTTTTTGGTTGTATTAATAAGCAAGATAGCGTTTGTCACCTGTGCAGGCAAAAGGAGAAGGAACAGGGCCAAATTTCCTACAACTCCACTTGGGAGTCTTATAGCAGTGTGCTTGCACCAAAGCCAACTCACGGGGTCTCCACAGACAGACCTAACACAACTGCAAGCCTTTGTGTGATCTTCCTGGCTCCATACTATGAATTTTCTCAATAAATATCTTAATTCAATAAAAAATTATTTAGCACTTAAAATTATTTCACTTTTGAGCTGTTTAGTAAGATGTAACCCTAACAAGCACCATCTATTGAGAGAAATCAATAAAAGCCACCTTGGCTGTGGTGCCAGGCGTTATTTTATTCTAAGTACTTTCCTTTTGATACTTGTGGGTTTAATTCTCACAACTACCTTGTTTTAGAATAATTCTCATCTATCAGAGGGGGAAATTGAAGTTTAGGGAAGATTAGTATTTTGCTTCACCTCACCGTAAGCTGCAGAGCTGGGAGAAGAACCCAGAGATACTTGCTGTAAAAGTCTGAACTTCTAATTGCCCTGGGAAAGGATGATATTAGAAATGGAAGGAAGGAGTTCAAACAGAGAGAGAGGAAGACACTAATTATAAGAGGCAAAACCTGGCGTTGAACTTTACTTTGAAGGAAACCTAGACCTTCCCCTGGAGGTTCTTGGGGGGAGGGACATGCATTCCAGGCAGAGACTGCTGCTGGAGCAAAGGCCCACAGCTACTAGAATGTCTGGCACATTTGGAATATGGTGACTTGAGATTGGAAAAGTACAGAGCGCAAAATTGGGGAAAGTTTTAAAAGGGAGACTGGAAATTTCAGACTTTGTTCAAGGAGGGTGGCAGCCTTAAAGGATTATGCAAAAGGAAGCGGCGTGCTGCAAGCCCTGCCTTAGGGAGATAACAACGTGCACAATTGACATCTGCGTTTGCTTAGCAACGGAGAGCTCAAGGGCTATAACTCTTCCTCCAAAGGAATTCCTAATTTTATTTGCAACAGGCCAGAACTTCTGCCCGTTTGGCACTAGGGTGTTGTGTGTGGCTTTGTTTTGACAAATCTTGGCCATGACTCCCTAACATAAAGCAGAGCTGGGGTCATGAGTCCCTCTGAGCAGAAGGTCCCCTGCCAACTGTCAAACCAAGTTCCCAAAGACAAGCCTTCTCTCTGGCCTGACCTCCTCCTCGCCTGCTTTCATCCTGCAAGTAGCGGGTGTTAACCTATTGAAAGCTCCACTGAATGTTGGCAAGACATGGGTTTTAACCAGGGAGGTCTCATGCAGGGCTAGAGATCAAGAAACAGGCAATCTTATGGCTCCTAGGCCCTCCCAGAGGGAGCCCAGTGCTCTCTTTGGAAGTCTGGGAGGCTGCTGAGTGAGATACGACTATTTTTCGACATGCCGGGGTGCATGTGTGGATTATTGATGATGTTGAAATAACAGTCGCAGGAAATTATGACATTAAAAAAAATGAAATTGTTCAAAAATTTGTAAGATGAATGTGTAGACTCTCCTGCTGACCTGGGGCTTGGGGGCGGGGGTGGGGCACGGTCTGGGAAGGCTGCTGGTAAACCTGTATAAAGTCTATGTCTGAAACCTTTCGATATTTTTCTCTTTCTCTCTGGCTTATTTTGCTGAGTATGATCCCTTCTAGCTCCATCCATGTTGCAGCGAATTGCATGTGTTTATCTTTTTTGAATGCTGAATAGTATTCTGTTGTGTATATGTACCACATCTTCTTGATCCAGTCATCTATTTTTGGGCATCTGGGTTGTTTCCATATCTTAGCTATTGTAAACAGTGCCGCAATAAACATAGGGATGCATGTATCCTTTCAGATTAATGTTTTTGTGTCCTTTGGGTAGATTCCCAGAACAGGAATATAGGGGAACCAAATAAGAGAGAGACATTTCGCGAGGAAGGGGGAGGGCTCAAAATGGGGGAGAAAAAAGCACAAGGGACTATGGTGAATCGATGGTGGGTGACCTATGGGGAATACACAATAATGTAAAAGATATAAATAACATAACAAAATTTAAAATTTAAAAAAAAATGTGTATGTCTGAAACCATCACCATCTCAGGAAGTCTTTGCATATAGGGTCCACGTGCACCAACCAGTTCAGAAAAAGTTCACTAGATGCAATTGGACTGCGCATTAGTTGGGGGTGAAGGGAGTCTGGGGACATCAGTATATCAAGAGGTAGACTACAGATAAGCATTGTTTTTATTTTCCTTGACTTTTTAAAAGTTGTGTTTAACAGTCCCAGGAAGCTAACAAGGAAATAAAAGAATATCTTCCCCAGGCAGGGAAATGGAAACAAAATGATTGGAGAAAGTTCTTAGCTCTTAAGTGAGAAGATAAGCATCTTTTTTCCTAACAACATCCCGGATGTATGAAAAGAGTGGACAAGCCGAGGAGGGCTGGGAAAGTCTGAAGTCATTTCAAGCCACAGGGCTTGAGCAAAGTGTACCCTTGGAGGTTGGGTTTATTTTGGAGATGTTTACTTGAATTTCAAACAATTTGAATCTCATGAAAGCAGTTCTCTTCATTGGAAAGTTTTTACTTTTAGAAAACACCTGCTCTGCTGATGCCCATTTAAAACATGGACCCATTTCCTGTCCTTCTCATGAAGCAGGTTTTGATGTTGTCAGTGGGACATCACCAGGTTCTCTTTCTCACAGTTTAATGTCAACTATTAGAAGCCAAATGATTTTCAAGTTTAAGCTGAACTTTTTGAGTGATTTTATTTTTGTCTTTCACCTTTTCCACTTGTGGCTAGAGAATCTCTCGAGAAAGATAGAGATGAACGAGAAAGATTGTTTGATTTTGAAAAATTGCCGTGGCATTGAGTAAACATGCTTTTGTTCTGATTTTCATTTTCAGCATGACACTGGTTTGCAGATGGCTGATTGGGAAATCTTGGCAGATGTCATAAGTGTGGCAACACGAGAAATGAGAGCTGACATGGGAAGGACCTGATGATGTAAGTGACACTTCTATTTGTTTGTCTGGCTCGCTGTGCCCAATAGACATGTGCAGCTGGCCAGTGTGGCCCACAGAGTACTGTGTTAAGCACAATGAATGTCTGAATAGAAGGAGACAAAGGGAGTATTTGGGGTACTTCTCTAGGAAATTGGAATTGATGGCTTTTCCTTCTGGTTCGCTGTATACTATATGAGGATCAGCCTCTCCAGGTCCCTGGGACTCTTGATTTGTTGTAACTTGTTCACTGAGCACAACTCTGTGTGCTCCTCTCTCTACTCAGAATTCTTTAATCTCTTGACTTTGGTGCAAAGTTCACCAGCCTTTCTACCATCAGGTCACCATTAGTTATTCCAGCTCAGAGGCCAGCATGCTGCATTACAAAAGATTATTATAATTGTGTTAGGCAAAAATGAGAGAAGGGAATTCAGGTACAAGAGAGAGCCAGGGAAAGATTCAGACTGCAAAGGGCAAAGTCTGTTTGGAGAACGGTCAATTATAGAGCGTGATGGGAAGGGAAGAGAGTTGGAGGCACTTGGGAAAGAGAAACTCTCAGAGATGTAGGAACATGTATGATAGGGTCCTGGGAGTTAGATCTTATTTCTATTGCCACTGGAGTAGCCCCGCAAAGGTTTCTGCAAGGAAAGGTTCTAAGCTATGCTGGGTTTTAGAAAAGTAACCAGCACCACACTCATGTCTCCATGGAAACTACCAGAAAGGGCAAGATAACTACCAAAGACCTTCTCAAACCCGGTAACTTCACATAAACAGTTGACATTTGTTCAAAATTACAGAGATTACCAAGTGGTCCACAACATCATGGTAAAAATATTTAAACGACTGGACAGTGTCTCTTTCTCTATATGTTACTTTCAAAGGAGATCATCTTCAATCCTTTCCTCCATCCAAAGTATTCCTTGTCTAAGAAAAAAATGCTAAAAATGTTTGGGAAAATGCACTCCACCCGTTGTTTTTTGGAAGGGCTGGTTTCTTAGTCCCTCTTGAGCCAAATTTTAATCCACAGGAATTTTTTTCGAAAAGAGGTATTGCCAAAATGTTGTTCCAATATAATTCTGGTGGGAACCTATGGTAGGAGATTGTAAATTTTAGACACAGAATGCAAGAGAAGGAGAACATTAACCACACCAAATACTAAATACTAGAAGTAGATTATGAAGTATCTGAGGCTTTGTTAGTCCCTGTTGAAAGTTCACAGCCAAGCCCAGCCAAAAAAGCATGGGAGCTTGAGAGTTTACATAATCTGTATCTCAACATTTCATTAGACGGAGATCATTTTAGAATGTTCTGTGAAGATTTCTGAGTGCCATGTGGGGCACTGTGGACACAGTGGTGAGCAGCACAGACACAGGCCCTGGCCTCATGGAGCTTACTTGTCAAATGAAGACACAACAAGAGAACAAGCAATGCTAACAACGTAATATGACATCATTATAGTGTGAAAGTGCTTTGATGAAGGAAGTACAGGTGTTATGGTAAATGTGGAGGGCAGTGATACTTCCTTAAAGAAGTTAAAACTGAGCTGACACCTGAAGCATAAGCAGGACTACACCTAGCAAAGTGTGGGAGCCAGGATGAGGGCAGTGAGTGTGTGTATGAACAGAACTCTAGAGGAAGACCCGGAACCCAGAGAAGACATGTGCATTCAGGAAACCAGGTGATTCCTCCCAGGTGGAATGTACAGGAACACTGTGTGCCAAGAGCAGAGGAGGAGGGGCAGGAGGGAGGGTGGAGTGTCTTCCGATGGAGCTGGAGAGGTAGAAGTCAGGTTCTAGTAAGCCTGGTAATACTCGGAACTAATACTCTGATGGGGTTCATCCTGAGGGCACTAGTAAACCTTTTCCTTTGGGCAGTTGGATAATCATGATCATATTTGAATCTCAGAACAATCCCTCTTGTCAGTGTGGAGCGTGCATGGGTGGGTGGGGCAAGTTGAGGCAGGATGCCCAGTCAAGGAGGATGTGATTTTCCTCAAGAGAGGTGACAGAAGCCTAAACAATGAGAGTGGAGACAATGGAGACAGGAAGAGGGAGAAGTATTTACAGGAGAGTAGAGATAAGACTTTAGAATTATTGAGGGCAGAGAGTTGGAGGAGACCAAGGTAACTCCCAGATTGCTGACTGCCATGTGGTTAAGGACTGTTTACTGAGAAGGGGTACCGAGACAGAAATGGGGAGCAAACGAAGGGATGAAAACCAGGAGTTCAGTTTTGTGCCCATTGAGATTAGTGTGACCGAGAGCTATTCGAACAGAAAATCTAATCGGTAACTGGAGCTCTGAATGAGCGTGTGGATGGTCGCGGAAGACAACGCCCATAAGTGACGCTGCATCTTCTTGGTAGCAAAACTCCTTAGCAACCATTAGTATTAAACTGGGAATAACTATCCCATTTCTGCATCCCCTTTCCCACAACCCTGTAAGCACAATGGTCTTTTTCTTCCCTTTCTGGGATCCTAAGGACATTCATGTCTTTCATCAGCTATAAAATTCCCTGTCTCTTCTCAAAGAAATCACGGTTTTTAAATCAACTACTCTAATACCCTGGGCACTTACCTGGAGTCCATCATTCTTTCTCTTGCCTTCTGGTCTGAAGAAAGCTCTACAAACGTTGTGACATTATCTACCCACATAAAAGCATTAGAGGAGAATCCAGAAGAGTAAAATCAGGACATTTGGTTTCAGGCAAAATAGCTGAGTTATGTTTTAAGGGGAATTATTTGGGTCATCTGATATTTAATTTAAACTATATGCTTCCTCCTCTCCTTTTAATGAATTCATCTGTTACCCTGCCCCAACACAGTCAGAACTTATTTAGGATCCCTTGTTCCCAGAGATCAAATTGCTTTTCTAAAGTACATTTGGTTTCTAAAACTTGGCATCTCTGAGCTTCTGGTGCCAATACAAAGAGCACATACATATTCTAACAATCCCTGGCTTGTTGTTAGTGAGAAGCAGCAGTTCCTGGCCTTTGAGAGGAAGGGCACGCGCATTTCTGCATAGGGGGAAGTGATGGGGCTATTATTACTTTCAAGACATCCCTGGTTTGTCCATTCAGAGAGGCACAAGTCAGGCTCTGTGGTCCATTCAAAGGAGGAGGCTGTGAAAATGGGTCCCCTGGTGACAATGACTGCCAGCCCTTGCCTCACATCCACTCCACAGCAGACAGTTCCCAGCACCCGGGTTGGTTAACCTTGACCCCTCCTATTACCATGGAAACGCAACCCTGCCAAGGGAACTTCCTCTGTGATTATCATTCAGACTATAAACGAATAGAATTGAAAATAGAATAGGAAAAAAAAACCCGGAAAATTTCATTGCCCATTTCTTCTTGCCATTTGGCCTTTTTCTTTACAACACAGAACCTCCCAGCAGTTTCTTTGTAAGTTGGGTGTGGGAGTGGAGAGTGGGGGGTGGGATGGGAAGGACTCAGGCCCAGGACTGCTGCCACAGCTTATATGTTCTCAGATTCTCCTCTGTGGGGAGTGGAGCCTCATCTGCTGTGTATTCAAGTACCCGGAATGAAGATGATGGCTTAGAACACCACTTGGCATCATTTGGATTTCTGTCCAGCAGATACCACTGTTATTATTTCTCCACCAGCCTCTTCAATTAGACTGAGAATTTGATAACATTAAAAGACATGATTTTATCTACAATGGACTTCTCCATACTCCCCTCCCCTGCAGCCCTGGAAGGAACCGTAGAGATCTAGTCGAAATTCATGGACTCCTTGGCACTCTGGGCAGAGAACACTCTGCGTGTGCGCCTGCCCTTTCAACAAGGGTCCAGGGCTTTGCTCACATGCCTACACATCTTCATTTTCAGAAAAGGTCAAGAAGAATTTACTGGATCGCCTAGTCACATGCAACAGATAAGCAGGAACAGCCCAGGGAGATTGTCTGTCTTTAACTTCCTCTCCTCCTTCTATACCTTTTTCTTCTCTTTCTCCTTTCTTTCCTCCTCCTGTTCCCTCTTATTCTCTCCCTAAAATGACAAAACTGTATATTTTAAGTTCTGCTTGAGTTTGAGTTGATGTTCAACAAGAGAAGAATTCCACATGAGGGGTCCTGGCAAAGATGAAGACTGGGGATGCTCTTGGAGCTGCCAGACTCACAGTGCAGGTGATGGCATTTCAGAAGCACACTGGGGCTCTGGTCATCAATTACCGTGGAGTCCTGGCAGCCCAGAAGCCTGGACCTGCCATGTTCTTAATGTGTGAATCCTAGTCCAGTAGTGTCCTTGGCCACTGAGTCTTAGCCTATCTCTAGGAGTGTCGTAGAGCAGGAGCTGCTGCGGCCAGTGCCCCACACCTCTTGAGGTGAGAACGAAAGGGCGACTTCTGCATGTTCTAGGAGTGCCGGCCTGAATTTGACTCTGCCTCCCTCACCCACTTCCAGTAGAAGAGATGCACTTGCTTGTTTTGATGAGGTGAACATAGTATGCTTTCATCTGTGATGTTTTATCATGTGGCGGCATTTGTTCTAGACCTTGGAGCCCCAGGCACATGGATACCCCCTGGGCTTTGAAATCAGACCCTCCTGACTTTGAGGGGTGCTTCTACCACTTTAACCTTGGGCAAGTCCCATATCCTCTTTGCGCCTCAATTTTCTCAGATGCAAAGTGGTGGCCACATTCATCCTTAGTTCAAGGATGGTTGCTAAAATGAAATCCACTGAGGGGTCAAGGTGTCTCTCATGTGGGGTTCAGCACCCAGTAACGGCTCTCACTGCATTTCACCCAACTCCTGGCTCTGTACCCACCACACACAGTGGCTCAGAGTGTGGAGAACACAGGGTGAAAGGTTTTGTGCTGGTTGCTCTATACTTAAGAATTAAAATCTTCAACCTCATTTACTCTTTGCTTTTGGTTGAGTTCTTAGGTGAATGTGAATGAGCAGGTCTAGCAAGGAGTTTGGTGTGCTCCATCCACAGATAAAAAGCACATAAAGTTCTTTTTTATGACTTCAGCCAGTGCTGTAAGGAAGCATTTCCCAATTTTTTCTGACTTGTTGGGTCCTTTTGTAGCAAAATCTTGCAAACCCCATAGGAATCTTAATAACTATTTTATCATAGTGTTACATGGCATATATTAAAAAGTTATTTTAAATTAAAAATAGACATTTTTAACCTATTCTCTAAATTTTTAAGCTAGATGCTGAGACTCTGAGTATTCATTATATTATTATCCATATTATTTGTATTCCTAAAACATTTCATCAAAAGAAACTATTATGCCAGTTTTTCATTTTAATAGTCTAATAATTATTTTGATAAAGAGAACGTTTCAACAGTATCTTCATTTATGAAGTGATATATACTCAATATATTTAACTTAATTCTATGTAAAAATGATGAGTGGACAAATAAGTCTTAACATTACTTTTTACCCTGTTTGATTTGGGTACCAGTACTATTAATGTGGATTTGAGTCTAACTATAAATTCTAAAATCAACAATTGCTTTCATAACTTGATACTTGAAATTTTCTCTTTTGAGCTTAAAAAAATCAACTGATATCTTTTTGCAATAAACATGAGTTTCAGGTTTTGTTTCTAAATTGTGAGATGAAGGAGAAGACTTCAGGCTTTGATTTGTAAGTACTTCTTTGCAAATATCACCCTGCAGCTGTGGTAGGCTTTTTTCTCAGTGGATGGAGAGTCAAACTCTATATTCTCAAGACTGTGATTTACATTTTATTTTTTTAAATATATATACATATGTATTTTATTATTTATGTCTTTTACATTATTGTGTATTCCCTGTAGGTTACCCACCACCGAGTCACCCGTGAACCGACAACATAGTTCCTTGTGCTCTTTTCTCCCCCGTTTTGAGTCCTTACCTCCCCCTCCCTCGCTGAATGTCTCTCTTATTTGGAACAATGTTAAGCTACTGGAAGCATCCTGATGTGCCATAGGAGAACTTTAACTGCAGTCTGTGTATCTAGGGGGAGCATCTCTGGGCAAATTTAGGAATTAACATTTTCTCCAGGTTTAATCATTATTTTATTAGTGAGGTAACATTGGTTTACAACACTGCATATGATTTAGAGGACTAGGCTCACACCCCCTCAGTGGATGCCACCCCCCAGCACCCTTATCCCTTTACCAAGACCATTGGGTCCCTGCCCCTGCTTTGTTCCAACCCCCTTTAGTAGCCACAGTTCTTCAGTCATGCATTTATCATTGGTTTGGGTTTAGTTTTATCAGTTCTTTTGTTTGTTTTGTTTCTCTATGCCCTACATATGAGTGAAATCATCCAGTATCTGTCTTTCTCTTTATTGTGCTTTGCTTCATCCTCTCCAGTTCCATCCATATTATTACACATGGCAAGATTCCATCTTTTTTAAATAGCTGAGTAGATTCCATAATGTCCATGTACTACACCTACTTCATCTACTCATCCCTCATTGTTTCCGTAATGTGGCTATACAAATAGTCCTGCAATGAACTTAGATGTTGTAGATATTCCTTCAAACTAGTGCTTTTGGATACTATTCTTTGGATACTATCTTTTTTTGCTTGTTTGTTTTCCTTTATCTTTCCATATTTCAATAGCAGAATTCCTTACAAATTAAGCATTGTGTGATTACAAGTGAAAACAATATAAAATGGCATATGGGTCAGAACACTGTGGCAATTACAGGGCTTCCGTGTGTGATAAATGTCTGCGTCACATGGGTTGACATGACTCATGTTTTTGTGGTGTCATAAGAACCTTCATCTGACATCTACCAGGTCCAGTGCTCAGGGCTCAGGTCCTGGACATAGGGCCTGGCGGTGGCATGCCTGTCTCCCCAGCCACCCACAAACATCACCAACTCTTGCGTCTGCCAAATTCTAGCTTGGGAAAGTTGCCCTGTGATGATGACCCCACCAACAGAATGCAGTAACCATCCCATGGTACGCTCGCCCTGAGACTGGATTGCTTGCGGCCAGCAATCTTACTCCACTGCAGAAAAGAATAGACTTCCTCAGATCCCTGCTCACTTTGGCTTGTAGGTTATCAGTTCTGCGGGCATATCAGTGATTTTTATTATAGAATCAGAAGGTTTGAGAGTGAAGAGGAAGAAGAAATAGATCCCATCATTCAGGCAATTGTTACTGTAACAAGATAGCCCATAGCAGTGGTTTCCCATTATCTGTATTTTTCACAAATACAGACCCACCAGCCTTGCTTCCGGCACCTCAGCCTTCTGAACTGAAGAAAATGAGCTCTCTCTCATTTCATGCTGAATCTCCATCCTCTCACTCCCCTCTCCTCTGGGCTGGCCCCTCCAACAATGCCCCACAATTGACTCCCACTCTCTTTCATCCTTAACGCTTTTTGCTCCGCTCACGTATTCACGTGTTCATCTAGTCTCCGGTTTTTCACGCCACGGTGGATTTATTTGGAACTATTAGGAGCTATTTCTTTGATCGTACTCAGTCTAGAAGCTTTAATCTCTAGGCATTTACAATTTCATTAAAATATATCCAGTAGTTCAGGAGCTGTGTGTGTTTTATTGAATGCTTATACCATTCATGTGGTGGCACAGAAAATAGCCGGCACAAGAAGTGTTAAGTCTCTCCATCTCTTCTGGATTTTACCCTATGACGAGCTAGTTTTCCTTTATTGCCCAAAGTTCCTTCCACTTTGTTTAATTGTCAAGGCACTAACTTGGCTCTTTCTTTCCCTTCATGGTCAAATTTCCTCCCTCTCACGTACCTTCTCACATATCCTCTCTGCCCACCCCTCCCTGGTCACTGCAACTGTTTCTGCCTCCAGCACCACCACAGAGTCACCGCAAGTCATTGAGGCCATTGGATAATTCCTGAAAGTAGGATCAGTGGCCTTTGCCACATTACCCCGTTAACCCAGCCTCCCTTGCCAAGCCTTTTTCTCTTGGCTTCCGTGATGCTGCTCTCTTACCTGTTCTTTACTTCATACCCTTTGCATGTAGGTCTTCAACTATGCTTTCTTTTTGGCTCTGTTGATGGAAATAATCACTACAGTGAAGCAAATTCCAAGATTAAAAAAGAAGTCTGGCTCATATACTACCATGACTAAAATGTGAAAAAAAAAAAATTCTCATTGCATGTCTCTGTTTTCTGTGTATTGGGTCTGTATGCCTCCTCTTCTAGAGATTTGCATTGGGAAAGATTGTATTAATCTTGTTATCACCAATGGCATGATCAATTGGCATGATTAGACATTCCCTAAGCGTTAGGAATTTTGTAGGCCTGAATGGCTTTGCACTGAGTGGAAGATCAGACAATAGATATGGGGGAGGGAAGAGTTACAAATCAGTCAGTGGTGATCTGAAACTGGAATAAGGGCCTCTTGCTGCAGCTGTTAGGCATGGGAATCAGTAGTCACTCAGGTACTGGCAGGCACCTGATACTGACCCTGTACCCACAAGAATAAGACAGAATCCAGGGAATCTCACCCAACTTTAATAGCTCTATCCAACAAGAACTGTTTCTAAGGGGCAGAGTTGTAACTGTTCACTGATGATACAGTATGAGGCCAAATTAATGGACTGTCTCACCTGTCTCACCTGGCAGGTTGGACCTACTGATCAAAGGTCAGAGATTGCTCAGAAGCCCAGCAGTTGATTAATAAAAGTGTGATTGAGGCACCAATATTAAGATTTGGGAGGAAGGTTGGTTAAAGCAAGGCAAGGGGTCAAGTTAAAGAGGAATAGAGAAGCCAAATTTACTAGTAGCAAGTATGATAGTGCTGAACTAATAGGTAGTGGTCAACAAGAGTGGCTCACCAATTCATGCCTGAAGTCTGACTTGATCCTGGAAGTGTGAGTAGAAATGGACCTGCAGGTAACTGAAGTTGTGGCAAGGAAGGATGACAGGCTGGTAAGATTGTGTCAAATGAGAGCTGCTTTGTAGATAGCTCTTGTCTTGCTTTCTGAGGTATTATAGGTGTGAATAGATTATTCAAACTTATTCCAAATTTTAAGACCTGTTTAATGAGGGTATTTTAGACTCAACACCAGTTGCTACTGTAATAAGTTTCTGTGGAAAATAAAAGATTTTTAAGACCCATATAAATGGCACATGTTTATCAATTCTAAGCAATTAGCCTTCATAAAATATTTTTTGTTTTATATATTTTCAGGCTATATTATTAGGTGCATGCAAGTTTATAATTACCATGACTTGGTAAATCATTCCATTTATCATTAGGTCATGACCTTTCTGCATCCCTTGTCATTATTGTTTGCTTTAGAATCTGTTTTTTTCTGATGCTAATGTAACTATGGCAATTAATTTTATTCTTGACTCTTTGGTGAAACTTATTTCAGTGTACTTTCAGCCTGTCTATAGCCTCATGTTTTAAGCATGTTTCTTGTAAATACCATGTGGCTGATTATTTAGTTCCAAATTGTCATTCTTTGTCTTTTCAACAAGGGTTTATTTCATTTACATTGACAGTGATTATTGATATGTACATAACATACACATACATATATGTGTGTGTATAACTGAGGTATGTATATATAAAACATTCGTTTCCTTATTTTGTGCTTACAATCATTCTGCTTTTTATATTTCTGTCCCCTTTTTATTTCATTTTAATTGATGAGCTTTTTTAAAATTAAGTTTTTCTTTTACAGATTTAGAAGTTAAACATATTTCCTTAAAAATCACCTTTAACTTACAGTATTTACCCTTTTGCCAGAAAAACACCTTAGCCATTCTAATTCCTGTCACTCTCCTCTAACTTACATTGTTATCCAATATTTTAATTACATCATTTATACCCTTAAATTAGGCATTGTCATTTTTATTTTATGTAGTCAATATTTGTCTAATTTTTTTCACAAGTTGGATGCTTCCACTACTAACTATTCTTCCTAGCACTTGACCTCCATTTTTCTTTTCCTGAGATTCAGTCTTTAGAAGTTCCTCTAGTGAGAATCTCTCTTGGTGGTAAACTTTTTTTGTTTGCATGGAAATATCTTGGACCTTGTTCTTAAATAATGATTTAGCAAAGTATGAGTTTGTTAATGGATAGTTCCTTGCTGCCAGTACATGGAATATATAATCTCTTTGCATTTATTAAAATGGGTTTACATTACATGTATTGAATTTAGTCCTATGTTCACTAACTGGCTATAACTCAAAGTTAGGAATTTCAAATATCAATTTACTATTGTCTACATTGCAATATAATTCAAATTGTTGGTTAATATTAAAATTATAACTCATAAGTTATAATTTATAACTTATAACTAAAAGAAGTTAAAGGCTTTGTAATGGCTATTGAAATTTGGGAGATTCTGCATGGACACATTTCAAGAATTTAGTCATGAAGATACAGATTTATATACCTTTAAGAGGAATGTAGCTCTTTCATTCTGCATGAAATATGACCGTTTCCTTTAAACTCCCAGTCTTGGAAAAAATAGAAGCAGCATGTAAAAGAGCACCTTTCCAGTATGTTGGATGTTAGCTTCAAACTACTTAATGTGCGGCAGCTGCCTTAATGTAAAATGTGTACTAATGAATAGCATTTCGTGTAAGTTGTGAAGCATTTACCATCAACAGAAAATTAGTCAGGTATTTCATTAGTTAAGTAAAGGTAACTTTAAAACTTGAAGAATTATTCTATACATTTCTTTATATGTTTTCCATTTTTCATGTGTTTGCCTACTGTGCTGGAGGGGAGGAATTCACCTTGACTTTCTCTCTTTGCAAATTTTTTTTGTTAACTGCCTATAATTTCCAAATAACAAATGAGACGGTGTCAGATATGTATTTGATTTATTAATCCAGGTGGCTTCTTCAACCAAAATAGACATGTTGCCAATGGTTTATGGTGTAGAGCCCATTTTAGAAGTTACTTTAAGATTTACTTTCTTCTTTTATTTTCTTCCTTCATTTCTTTCATCTATCATTTGTTCATTCTTTTTCAGTACTTTTGAGAGAATGTATGTGATCCGCCTTTTGTTTAAAAACAAAACAAAAACCCTCAGTGCATGTTGGGCTTAATAAATTTCCATTCAACTCTGTTTAACAAAACCTTTCCATACCCAATAAAATATTAAGTAAAATAGTTGCTATAAAGAAAGAAAATGGCAATAGGATATTTAGGTAAAAACTGGGGAAAATAGAGGTGCTATACAAAGTGTGTCAACCTCACAGCAAGAGAGTTGTGTGGTAATTGAGAGAGGAAATGCCTGCTTTCTTGTTCCCCATATTTCCTCCATCACTGGGCCCCCATTATAAATCTATTTTTGATCCATTTTTCTCCAGTTCATGGTCAGTATTTTGGTCAAGATCATGTTTGATATTCACGTGAACCTTTTTGCTGCCTTCTGTCCTCCTCTTCCCTGTGCCATTGTGTTGACTTAAAACATACCTGACTGTAAAACTCCTGCTTAAAATCCTTTGTTACCTTCTCGATTTTTCTATCCCTACAGTGTGTGGAACACAGTGGTTGATAAATGTTTGGGGTTTTTTTTTTTTTTTTTTTTTTAGATTTATTTATTTATTTTTATTTATACATACAAGCTGGGGTACAGGCCAGAGGCGTGGGGCGGCGAGAGGGTTCACCAGAGACGGAGCGGGTAGCAGAACAGGCAGATCAGAAATACACTGCTGAGGGGAGCAGCGGGCAAGGCAGGAGAGGTCTGCCTCGCCATGTGGGATTCTCCCTGGCCGGGTGTCGAACTCGC